>JAJEKV010000608.1:0-133466 GCA_021234155.1 Isoetes taiwanensis | reverse complement strand
CAAAGATTGTACTTCACAACGCTGAGAACTTTTATATAAACATCATACTTACTTTTGAAATATGAAAACATTTTGATACTCTTTTGAATATGCATTGTTTGTTAAGTGAAATAAAGTTTTCTACTTTATTATTTAAAAAGTAACATGTTATATTATTTCCCAAAATTAAGGCATAATCCCAAAATAAATGAATAGTGGTTAATCCTTCTAACTTTACCATTCAAAGTAGTTGTATACTTTAAGATTAAATACAACACTTACATCTACCTCATACGTGGCTCAAGATAGAAAGGAGCTATAACCAATTGGACCTCCCAAAATCTTAGATACGATAAACAAGCTCAATATGAGGGAGAGATGCGCGAGAAACTTGAAGCCAAAAAGGAGGAAAAAGGAAATAAGCTCAAGAGAACGTTGATGACCAAAGAAGGGAGGAGATGAAATGAATAGCACATGTGAGGATGGACCTGTCCCCATCCAAGGAATGTTCACAGTAGAACCGTGGCATTAGAGCAATTCAAACACAAGTAGCTTTTTAATTCCACTATATGCCTCTTGAATCTATTCTATACTACTCATTCTAGAACTATAGCATCTCATTAGGTGGTGATCTTGCTGTTGTGGCATAGTTTAACTTGGACTTTGCAATATATAATTAATAATTATAATTATGCAGAAAGAATATTGGGCTATGTACACTGTCTAAATTTCAAATTGCTGCTTTATGAGTCATATAATGGTAATAGAGAAAGATAGCATCAAAGGGGTCATCAAGGCCTTATATGACAACAATGTTCTATGACTTAGTCTATTATTTAGCATTATGAAATTGATTTTTGCATATGCATTTCCTTAGTGAATTTCATATATAAAAAACAACTTAAGGAGAAGGAACAACTACAACTTTCTTTACTGGTTTTGTTATCGCAATTTTAAATGGTCGTTTTGAAAAGTCCATCAGAATATTGATATGAAGCATTGGATAAACAAGTGATATTATTTGGACACCAACTTTCGGTCTCCACTTTGTTCAGTCTGACTTGCAACACCTATTTTGCCTTGAATTAACATAAATTTGTACTTATGCCCGGCAACGCCGAGCATCCGTTACTATTATATTTTGGATTGAAAACTTTGAGAAATGCTTAATTTTCTAAGTTCTTCACATTAGTTGTTATTGCAACTATTTCAACTGCAATACAAGAAATAATAGTTCTAAAAAATTACAAGAAGTACTTAACGTACTATACGTAAAGTACGTATTTTACGTATTTAATAAGTATTTTATAATTCCAAAAAACGTATTTAAAGTACTTTTTAAATGTGAGGTATGCATACGGTATTAATACGTTAAGTACGTATAATACCTGTACTGTACTAAACGTACCTGACAACACTGTGACAGTTATCAGACAAAATAGCAGGAATGCTCAAATTCTGACCTGAAGTAGCCGAGAACTCTTTACAGGATTCATACCAAAAATGTCTGACCTTACAATTTTGGCACTGAGATGGCAGTCCTGACCATCTCAAAGCAAGAGAGGCTTTTTTTCCAAAGACATCTTGAAAAGGGATGTGAAGGGGAATATCTTTGGAAATATCAAGCTGGACAAAGGATCAAGGTGGTCTATAAGGGGAATATTCCGTGCAGATATAAGAACCAATTGAATCAAATAGCAATTTTAGACAATCTTCATTCCAGTAAATTGGGTTTAGGCCATGAAGAGTGGTAGAGGCTACACAAAGTTTGTCCAAATTGGCAACTTCAAATTTAGGATCCCATTTGAGAAAGGTAAGTTGGAAGGATTCAAAAGCCATAGGACCGTGATTGAGAAGGAAATTGGCAGTTCTTTTACTGCCACATTCAATCATAATATATGGAGAGTGAAGCCAATAGACTGCATTGATCAACATTCCTTTCTGTAGGTTCAAGCAGAAAGCCCAAAGCTTATCTAATTTAACTCCATGCTTATTTGCTTTAACAATTACTGCAGAGTCATGAAATGAATTCAATTTTGCATGAACAGAGGGAAGATCCAAAGAAATACCATTGAAGATAGCAGTCTTTTTGGCACTGAAAGGGGCCTTGAAGGGGCGAATTTGTCCAAGGGTCTTGTCCAGAGAAGCATTCGAGTATTTTGGCTGGTCCGACTTCTCTCCATAAGCAAGAGGAATTTGGAGGACAGGATCAATGCTTGGAAGTTGGCCTCTGTAGTCTGGATCCTTAGATAAATTGTCCCAGCA
This sequence comes from Isoetes taiwanensis, assembly GCA_021234155.1. Taxonomy (NCBI): domain Eukaryota; kingdom Viridiplantae; phylum Streptophyta; class Lycopodiopsida; order Isoetales; family Isoetaceae; genus Isoetes; species Isoetes taiwanensis. The sequence continues at coordinate 131,222 of JAJEKV010000608.1, read as the reverse complement.
TGGAACTTTAAAAGATAAGGGATCCATTGAGGACTGTCCAATGCAAGAGTTAGCAAAATCACCAAAGAAAATGAAGTTTTTAGGACTTTCATGAAAGATCTTAACTGTTTAAGAAGCTCGGGTCGATCAGAGGGCGCAAATTCAGCAAAGGCATTAAGAATGGAGAGAAATTTAGGGTAATTTTTGCCTTTAAGAGCCATGCAGAAAGAACCAGGTGAAAACTACAAAAGCAGAAGGAACATGTGCGAATTTGCAGGAGGGGAAATCAAAGGGCAAGAAAGAAAACAGAGGGAGAGCCCATCTAGAATTGAGAAGCCGGAAAGCCACATTCAGTACCAAATTGATAGAAATCAAACGTTAAGGCATGAATCATTGTTCAGAGTAAACTTTTACCACAATTTTGGATGCGGTCCAATCACAATGTACATGAAAAATGCCCTAAGCAGAGACTTCTTTTTTTCCAATGAACTCTTGGAGCCAAGATTCCACAATCTCCACTTCAAATTCAACCGAGCTTGGTACAAATGAATATTCAGGGGTAAACAATTCTTTTGGAAAATGTTGCTCAGAGATTAAAGAATTCCATAGATTTGAAGGAGAGCCCTTCAGATACCCACAGGTCAATCTTGAATTATGCTTGATAATTGTGAAGATTTTGGTATCCATTTGTAGTATTTGATGAGGGGAATCATGGGAATTGCAAGCCCCTACAAGGCTGGCAAGCTGGATCCCACAAATTACCTCAGAAACGACCTAAATTAGCACAACAGATCAAGAATTGTGTTTGAATCAGATAGGACAAAGGAATCAAGAAAAATGGTGTTCATTGCTGACGTGTGCGGCCCTACAGGTTCATGAAGAAAAAAAAAAAAAAAATCCCTTAATTGCAATGTCAGTTATATTCATGTTCTTTTGAAACTAATTGATCCAATTCCTAACTATCTATTTACATTCAAAGTTGAAAATAAAAATTGATTACATACATCCAAAACTTCTTTAGTATATATAAAGATGGTAGTTCCTTGCTGCACCTCTTATGCTTGTGGGATAAAGGAAGGAAGGAAGGTATTTTTATCGTCCAAGGAGGGTAGATAACTAAAGGCTAGTAGGATTAAAGATGTTTCTAGCTAGAATCCCATAAATCCCAATATATGTGGCCTGTCCATAAGAGCTCATTTTACTATGGATGCTATGCCAAGATTGAGCACTATATAACGGACACAATGGTGAAGTGGAAGTGAAGCCTTGTTGAGCGTGGCTACTAGGGCTCTTATAGTGTGCTAGACTTATAGTCAGTCATTGCATGTGGGCCAGGTATTGGTCTGACACCCCCTGGGTCACAGGTGTTGCCTGAAGGACGTCCTAAGGACTCGGTGAGCCCACTATGAATTTTGGGGGGGTTAAGTTGGGTACAGATGCGTGATGCTAGTGGTGCCATGATTTTCCAGTCACCCATGGAACCATTGTGCTCTGGCAAGGGATTCGTCTCTTTCCTGCTTCATCAGACTGGGAGATGCAACTTGGAGTAGTCCCATAGGGTGACTCCATGAGATTACGTCTCCCGAAGGCTACAATCATGCCATAGCATATTTCAATCCATTTGCAAAATGTGCACAAAAGTGGCGGATGGAGTGGACTACCCTAACCATGGTCCTATGCTAGCTAATGCCATTGTCATGAATCCGTCTGTTGCTCTTTGGAGATCCTAACCGTTAGTCGATCCCCTTGGATCAGAGCCCGGGGTATAACCTTCATTTATGATGTATTATTCTACATGTTAGCATATTATTTATGTGTAATGTTGCTAGTGCTAATATGTCTGTGTCCTTGCACCATATAAATACCCCATAGAATAGAATAGTGTGACGTCCCCTACTCATATACGGTGCACTCACCGTATACAAACAGTGAGTTCATCCCCCATACCAGCTCCATGCTAATATATAGGGCCTCCACGACATCAACACGCAACCTTGAAGAGTTCCAGTACTGGGAAGAATGAAGGGGTCCTTTTACCCTCCCTCGGGGCTACCTAGTCATAAGCGTGAACATACATGTCAAAGAGTACATACATCAACATCATATGACCATCACGAAGGATGGTCCTCCACATATCCGCATAGACAAAGATCAAGACATCACATAGGAATCCTACCCAAGGCTCGCACTCAAAGGGGATGATCGACGGGCTTGGGTTCCTGAGTTCATTGCGCATTGCGAATTCATGGCAATGGATTTGGCCGGGTATAAGAACATGGCATAGGGGCTGTCCACTCCATCCGCCCCTCACACACACTTTGCGTAGTAGGCTGAAAAGTGTCGGGGACCTCGATCAGCCAGCCGGATGCATAGCCAAAAGGGCTACTCCCCGGGTCATCATCCCGTTCCGATGGGGCAGGTAGGGATCACTCCCTCGCAGATCTACATGCCGACTCAAGGTGACTAGAGGGCCACGCCTCAGATTCGGGACCGGGAATCCACCGGAAAAGTGTACACCACTTCACTGGTGTGAGCCCATGCCTTACCCGCACTCCGGTGGTAAGCCATTAGGCCTAGTCACAATGATCCCCGGTAGGCCTTACACACCGTGAGGGATCGCTCAAGAGTCAAGACATGAACCTCCTTCTTAGCCGGGCCTCTGGCTCACCCACAAACTGTGTGGTTCTTGTACACGCCTAAATCTATGGTGTGCTAGAGAGGCTAATCTAGGAGCATCTACTACCAAGCTTGAAGTCTCTACCCCCCTTCCCAATACAAGGAGTTCACAGAGATACATCATCCATATACATCACGTAAGAACTAAAGAACATAGATCTAATCTATATCATAGAGTTAGGTTCTTTTAGTTAGAGTCCGTATCTACTCATCTAGAGATCTGGGCCAAAAATGCTAAAGGCGATTTAATAGGCTAAACCTACTGATACAATGACTGGAAAACGTTTAGACCATTAAATCGACTACATACCTGATCCATGAGTTGCTCCTCCCGACCTCGAGTTCCACCATCCCATCGAATCGCCAATCAAGGGAAACTAATGGTGCCATTCTCTCTGCATCTAGTCCGGGAGGCGGTTTTGACTCCTAGAGCAGCCAAAACAGAGCTCTAAAACCCTAGGAAACTAAAACGGGCAAGTTAGGGTTCTCCTAACAAATAGGCAAGGGGTTGGGGCTTAGGGTTTCCAACCATCCCTTTAGGCATGTGGGATAATGGGAAAATGGGCCCACTTGCCTTTAATGGCTAGGCAGGGGCCAATTGTGCCTACATGGAAATGTGTGCACCTAAATGTGCCCACATGGAAATGTGCACCTAATAAATGTGCATGTGCACATTAATAAGAAATGCACATACCTAGCAAGTTGCCCTAGGGCTACTCACTGGCTACACGCCCGGTTACACGTCGGTTGAGGGCAGTAACCAACAAGTTACGAAGATCGATACGCCCCGGGACCGTGATAATGTGGCCGAACGCCACATTCTCCCCACCTTGAAATGATGCTGCCCGGCACATGCGTGGGTCTCCCTACCTTGAATCTTCTAACACGCAATCAACACGCATACCATATACTACTATTATACTTACACATTTATTAAGATTACCTTAAGGTATATTTTTAAATTATTATTACGCCATTACATTTATCAAATAACTTGTCAATTCGTAACTTCTATTAAAAACAGGTACTTATTAGTCCTCGTTATTATAACATTTAGTTTATCACAATTTAACACTTTTCATATACAATTATTATTTTAAGGTACTCTTCATCCCTTGCAACACATTCCAACAAAATTTGTGTTGCAAGTCCTCTACCTTAAAAAATCTTGCATTAATTTTTTACAATAACTATAATTACATACTTACTATCTTAATTATTAGAATTACTCTATGGTAATGTTTAAGACATTCTTGTACTATTTCATTACCCAATTAACTTATCAATTCATAACTTAATCACGAAGGTAATTATTAACCTTACTTAATACAACATTTAAGTTTATCAAAGTTTATCAATTTCATACAAAATTTACACTTCTAAGGTACTCTTCATCCCTTGCAACACATTATGACTAAATTTGTGTTACCAAGTCTTCATCTTCGACCTCCCTTGCCCTCCCTGGCGCTCTTGGCCTCAGGCCTAACCCCACGTTATTACTATTTTAATTATAAAATTTTTGGTTATATGGTGACCACCCCACCTATCTACATGGATGCATGGCTAATCTCCTACAGAGGGAAGAGGGTGAATCTTCCATTATGGCCCATGGAGACAGGCGCCTATATGCCTATATGCAGCTCATGCCTACACCCTAGTTGCCCGTGGAGGATAGGTCCTTCCCCGTATATGGGCTGAAGGCGATTCCTCCTATCAAAGCATATATGGGGCTAGAGGTGCTTTTCCTATCAATGCATTCCCAATGACCTCCTTTCTCGAGGTCGCCTGCCCCGCGGGACAGTAGACTTTCTAATCTACCTTCCACTGCCCAAGCGAAAAGCGGTCATGCCTACATTGACATTACACCACGCCTAGAATCAAGTAGTGGGTCTCATCATCGGTAACAACGCATGCAACCCCTACCTAGCATAGGTTGCATGCGTGATTAATCTTAACTATACAAGCATTTAATCTACACAAAGCGACATGCCCGAGCCAATTTTTCTTTGGCTCCTTTAATGCATGTGATTAACATAATTACCACGCTAAGGTAATATTTATGAATTAACATTATCATAGTATCGGATACATTTACTTCGATAGTACAATTATATTTACTCTAAGCTTTTTACAATATTTAACGACTTTTAGATCGCTGATTATTTGAACAATAACCCCTTGATTTAGACCTATTGTTACATAGACAAGGTTTTAATTATCATACAAGAATTAGATGTGCTTCTTATTCTTCCTTGGGTCTGCATTACCCTTGGAAGTATATCCCTAAGATGCACTTAAGTATATTTGAATTCTATTTTCTATCTATATTTATAAGGACCCAAAGGTCATATGGCTATCCTTGGAAGGAATTGCATCCTTATGGATTAATTAACATGCTACCTCACATTACCGTTGTTATTTAACTTATTTCCCTATGATATATATATAATGCAACTAAACAATTTCTATGTGGAGTTATTAGGATCTATATTAACTTATCTATATAAGACACATTAAAGCATAATGCATGCATACACCTTTTACCTAAGGTTAGCGCATCCACCCATTGAGCCTACGTCGGTAATTTTGGAGATGACTTGGTCGTTGCATTGCTCCCATACTTTTGCTCCACTTTATTGGTGTAGTTAGCTACCGTCGGTCTAAGACGTTGAAGGCCTCCCGAGCTATCTATCTATCTATCTTACGCTCTATTACGCCGGCCATTGCGGAAAGTGAACTCTATTCTACCTGTCGTCAATTCGGTGCAAGCACGCTCAATCATAAGATTGAGCCCTCCCACTTTCTTCAAAAGAAAATGGTCTTGCACCTTCAATGACGTTGTACAATAACGCCATATCTATTCTCCCCTTAAGAGGTTATATGCTTCTTACTTAGCACATTAATTTACTAGCCTTAGCTAACATATATAACCATCTAAGATGGATGCACATATTATGTTTATCATTTATTTCAATATAGCTATGGGTTACCTACTTAGTTAGAACGATTCTAAACCACAAGGTTTTGTCATCATGACAATTCCTTTTGTCTCAAAAAAAAGACTATTTGATTACTATAATTCTTATTTTAGATGTACCTTGCATGTATTATTCTTTTTATATTCTAGAGATTCCCCTTTCTTAGTTATTTAGCTCTTGGAATATTCCTACCAATCAATTGATGTCATAATAACAAGTTGGACTTGTTAGATTATCATTTTCTTTTCGTGGATTATTCTTTGGAGGTACTAGATTTATACATGGTTAACAATTATCCTAGTAATGATTCCTTCTTGCGGAGATCAATCTCACCAAGTGGTTTCAATACGTTTGATGTCCGTTAACAATCGTATAATTATAGTTACTCCTATGCATTTCCTTCCCAATCCTTGACGCTTAGCTCAACATTGGGGCAATCCTTTTAGCCACAATATCTCCGGAAATGCCTTCTAATCTAATATGGATGTTACCGGCCCATACATTTAACCTACTAGGCTCCATGGCCTTAGCTGCTTGAGCTTGCTAGAAGCTCATCCACTTGTTGCCCGCTTGAAATAGCAAGGTAACGTTCTTAAGTCGCTTCGATGCTTCAGTCTCCCTTGACGGTGGCTCCTCTTTGATGTAGAGGTTGACTTTGTTCGTTAGAAGGCTCTCATTGCTGGTGGCCTGATGGTGTAGTTGATCACTTGAATCTTCCATGCCGCTTTTCAAAGCACGAAGGTGGCGCCCGTTGAAAAAGATCTTTCATCTTGACTCTTTGTCTTGGCGGCTAAGGGCGACTGCCGATGTCTTCGACTCCATCGATGTCTCATACGTCGAGTCCTCTTGTCGCGTATCGTGTTGCCCAAAGAGTGTTGATGTTGATTGCTTCACCCTCGCAACTTGCATGACATCTCTTCCTTTGATCTGTTGCGCTATGGGAGGGAAGGAATAACAAGGGAACTATACATGCAAAACATATAGCTTACATAGTTACAATTACTACTAGAGCTATTAGGTCTCCCTTGTGTCTCCCTTCAAGTTGCACACCTACTCCTTTGGCAATGTCATCGGTGTTCCTCCCGCAACAACGGTGTTGATGATCTATATCCTTCTATTTGTATGCGTCACCATACTCGGGGTAACTTGTTGATATGCTTGGGCCCTCCGATGTTTGTCGCTATGGCACAACACATGCTTTGCATCACATTCCAACTAAAGGTGTGCTTGTCGCTGATGCTTCACATTTAGATTACGCTTGATCCCCGCTCTCTGCATGTAATTTTCCCCCTTTATATGATACTTGAAGCTATTTGGAGGCGCTCTCTTGAGGCTGTTCGCAATTCCTTTGGCTATACCTCCTGAGTTGTTCTTTCTGCAAGTTATTCTTTGAATCGCCCATCCTTGGGTTCACCAAGTTGCATGCATCATCGACTCGCCTCACCTAATTGCTTCTCCATCGAGCTTCCAATCTTCCTTGTTTGATCCCCTCGATCACATGGCTTGATGTTGTCACGTTATGCGGTGCTATGCCGCCTTCTTGTCTTGAGGTACCCTCCGGTGACTTTGATTGTGCTCGTCGGTTTTGATCCTCCTGTTGCCTCTAGGGGCTTCCGTGGAAGAAGCCTGGGTTGCTAGCACTTCTCCAGCTTTGAGTTCGACCTTTGTCTCTCTATGCATATCGACCTCTGGCAAGTAAAGCTTCATGGCTCTTCTCCACTGTGGGCGATGTTGTCGGGATGATGGATCCTTATATCTGTAGCACTTGACCTTGAGTTGAAGAAGTACGCCTTAGATATGCTCTTGTCGTTGAATAGCCCTACGGCTATTATCTTGAACTCTTTTTTTTTTTTTGCGAAGGTGCTTTAGTTGCTATCCTTGTCGTTTAAGTGTCGAATGCTTCTACCTTTGGGCGTTTGGCGTGCCACATGTCGGGAGATATGATCGGCTTCTTCTCTTCTAATTACCGGTAGGAGTACCCGACGAAGCCATCACCTAGTTCTTGAAGGCATATCTCCTCATGCAGATTGCCTTTCGTAAGTGCATCTCCATCTAATACACGTGTCATAGCATCACCCTATATTACCACAAGGTGGAATTATGGTTGTCGAGATGTTGCCTTCTTAGTTGGCTCATTGATGTCGGGTCGTTCCTCCTTCTATTGTTGAGGCCACTTTCGTGTCATAAGTTCGTCAAGTGTTCTTTTGCTGCCACAAGATGTAGTGTTAGGCCCCGACGATGTCCCGTGCAAATATGATCTTGACATGACGGTGTTGTCTCTTATTCCGACATTGGGTGGGCGGCGGTGTTCTATTTGAGGGCACTTCCCGAAGTGTTTGGAGTCGAAGGTTTGCTTGGGCTTTGGTCGTTCTCCCTCGTACTTGCTGTTCCATTTTGATCTTGGGCTATAGTTGTGCTTCCTTGCTTCCTCTTTTGGTAGTCGAACTGAAGGAGCTTCCTGATCTAAGCGCTAAATCCGTAAAACATGACTTTAAACTCATGTTTCTCCACTATATCTGTGGAGCACCCGAGATATACAATAGACATATACACATTTACATTGGGATTTTAATTCATCCACTTTTCCAAAACAACTACGAAGATCTACTTAAATGTTTATACTCCTTTAGGGTTTCCCCTCCTCCTATCGCGTTTGATCCTTTGGTTTTGCTCAATCTTCTTTGTTCTGGTTGACTCGTGATTCCTTTGAGATCTTTGCTACTATTGTTGAGCTTCATGTTCGATCCGAGCTCGCCACCCGATTCTGCGAGAGTGTTCACCGATGTGATCCCTTGAGAAAGATGCTCCTCCTTAATGTGTATTTCGTCGTGAGGAATGCGGTGACCGCCAACATCCCTACATGCGGTGTTTCGTTCTGGGGTTGCCGATGTCGCGTGCCGTTGATCGCTTTTGAGTAAGATCACCTAGCTGTTGCAGATTGGGCATTCTTGAATATCTTCGGCTCTCTAAGATAGCGGGTGGGTAGGCGAAAGCATTGGCATTCCCTCCCGGGTTGAATTTCCCGATCGACTCATTGCTTGGGCTTTGCTTCACCCCCGGTGCCTCTCCCTGTGCTGGAAGTGTGGTCTTCTCCATTGCCCTTACCATGGCTCCTTAAATTCGCCTTTGCGTGCTGTGGGCTAGTCATCTCCTCCGTCCCCTGGGTCCCTATCCATTCGAGGTCTACGCACTCCTTGGCTGGCGTAGTAGATTAAGTCCTTCCTTTGGTTTCCTAGGTGTTCACGGTTGCGGAATTCACTGTTTGAGCCGAATATTCTCCTCCTTGATCTTGCCCCTAGTGCTGATATAGGCCTTGAGTTGGAGATGTTCACGATGTGCGTCTCCTCCCCTCATGGTCTCCTACTTTTTGGAGCCAGGTGAAAGTCTTCTCTGGCGGTGCAAAGGGGCCGGAAGCTTGTCCCCGATTAGCCTTTAGGTGCTTTGTTGTTGCCCCAGTTTGGTCCTTTTTTGTTGGCGCGTTGCGACATTGGCTGAGCCGCGGGCTGCAAGGTCGAGGTGGTCTTCTCTCCGGTTCCTATCGCTCCCCTGTGTCGCCATGACTTCTCTCCCTCGACGGAAGGTTATGCCCTCTGGCCCTAGCTTCGTGATGCTAACGCTGCATCGATGTCTAACGTGTTCCTCGCACTGTATTTTGTTGCCTTTGCATTCTTCCATTTGAAACTTCGTGGGCGCTGAGTTGGTGAAGGTCGAGATCCCTCTTCGATGTGAGCTTCGTGGGCGCAGGTGGCCAGGGAGGTTGACATCTAGAAAATTCTTGATCTTGTTGGTTACCAATTATTCTTCCCATTTGATGAAGATTGATGATAGGCGGTGGTGTCCTGTTCTACTCGTTTGTCGGTTGAGGTGTTTGTCGTTGTGCTTCCCTCTCTTGGGTCTGCCTTTTCGGTTCCCTCTCCTTATCATGCTGTATCTACTGGGACCTTGATGTCTTCAAGGAGTTAGCTCAAGCTCTTCTGTGGCTCTGCCCCCGTGCTTCGAAAGCAACGCCAGATTTCCCTAGAGTCTAAGGTCTACTTGAAGGGCTCTCCTACAACATTCGGGCTCTATAAGCAAGCAAGGTGGCTCGAAAGCAAATTACCGAGACATATCTATAATTTACAAGTCTATGGATATTAGGACGTGTGGTATGGCATGAAATGATGGTTGTTTTGCAAGACCTCCATGATGTTTGAGGCATACCCTAAGGTCCTAACAAAGTTGGTTTGGGGAGTCCAATCTCTACACATGGAGCGGCTTGGGCAGCTCTAGACTCTAGCTCCTTTCTAGGTACCCAGCAATAGGGGAGTGTTAATGTGGCTATATAAGTCAAACTCTATTAGAACACGCCGGACTAGGGTCAAGGTTTATGCCTTTGGCATGAGCAGAGTGATGTAAAATCGACAGGGACTTGGGTTGCTATCTTTGAGGTCTAGATGACTATAACAAATGGGTGTTCTTGGGCACTTCTATCTAGGAGTAAGGCATCAGCTTCAAGTGAGAGCAATACTTTGAGAGCTACTAATGGGGTATGCTTCTATCTACAAACAAACTACGGTTTGGAAAAACAATTCAAGGGTTTGAGCAATTTTTGGTCATTTTGAGCTAGGGTTTGACATTTCTAGCCTAATTTGAGGTCATAAATGGATTCTAGGCTGTCTAACGGTCTTATTGCAACAAATTTCAGGCGATTTGGAGCTCAGAGCTCAAGTTATGGAGGTTCAAAAGTTTGGAGGTCTCATTAGTTGCGCCCCCTCGCTCAAAAACTAAAGTTTAGTTCTTTGACCAGCGCGAGCTGTGAGACATTGGCTGTAAATTGGGTTAAACTTGTCCAATTTGGGTGATCTAAGGGTCAAATCATGCTAGTCTCATCGAATTAGGCGGGAATGGACCCCTTACTTGGTCAATTTGGAGGTGTTTTGGTCTAGTTTGGACATGGTCTAGGTATGAAGATCTCCGCGAGGTTGCGCCTGGTTCAAAAACTAAACTTTAGTTTCTTGACAAGGCTGAAATGTGAACATCACACTTTTGGTCGAGAATATCCTATTTTACTAAAATAAAACTACTACTTGCTAACTCATCCTAGTTAAGCAAGATTTGACATAAACTACTCAAAATTATCATGTATTAACAAAATTATTGATTATTTACAACATATCTACCGGGGATCTCCCTTAATTAAACTAGCTAATTACATGCCTTCCCTCATGAGGTTTGCACAAACCATGAGCAAAGTCAGTGGCCGTTGAGTCTTCAAAATGTTGGACCCGACTTACGCTCTGGCTTTCTTGAGCCTTGGCCTCCGCTCTCGTTCGTCCTCTCCTCTTCTTGTTTCCTTGACCTCCTTGGCCTGCGGGTTTTAGCCTTGTCGAAAGTCGAAGCGTCTGTTTGGTGCGCATCATGTCGTCAGTCCCGGTGTCTATCGAGATGCTGTCTCTATCTAGCTTAAGGGCCTTGGTTCTAATTCTAAGGCTTAGCCATTAATATTATCTAACATTATTAAAGCTTAAATCTAATTAAGAATTATAATTCAAACACAAACGATGCCTGCCCTCAGTGGTTGGCACGGGGGGGTTCAACCCTGTGGGTGGGAGGTTCAATTCTCGCTACCGCGGGAATCCTTTTAAGATGAGGTTCAAAGAGATTGAAAAACTAGACTAATCTAGCTAGATCCTAGGATAAGATTCGAATTACCAAGTTACTTTTTTAAATTTAATTTTATAACTTTCCAAGCTGTTTTCATCAATGTCTCACAGCTTGCGCCTCGCTCCAACACTGAAGTTTAGTTCTTCAACCAGGCGCGAGCTTTGAGACCTCCTTGCCTTGGCTCATTCTTTTTAGTCTTATTAAGTTCCAATTCACTTAACTGTGCTAATATTAAATTCCAATCCACTTAAAATTTCCCACTTTTCGAGGTCCGAGGATCCTATCAAGTTAGTACTATTTTGGGAGCATGGCGGTGCTTTGCTCTTGGTCTCCAAGAACATTGCTTTCGATACCACTGTGGCGTCCCCTACTCATATCCTCGCACTCACCCATATACAAACGAGGAGTTCATCCCCATACCCGACTCCATGCTAATATAGGGCCCTCCATTATCACTTTGCAACCTTGAAGGTTCGATTGGGAAGAATGAAGGGGTCCTTTTACCCTGTCTCCCTCCCGGAGCCTACCTAGCCGCTGAGCGTAAACATACATGTCAGTACATACATCAACATCATATGACCATCCACGAAGGATGGTCCTCCACATATCTGCATAGACAAAGATCACACATCACATAGGGGAATCCTACCCAAGGCTGGAACTCAAAGGGATGGCCCGGCGGCTTGGGTCTCGAGTTCATTGCGCAGGCGAAATTCATGGCAATGGATTTGGTGGCATAAGAACTATGTATAGGGTTGTCCACTCCATCGCCCCTCGTGCACACTTTTGCGTAGGCTGAAAAAAGTATCGGGACTTCGAGCCAACCCGCCCGGATGCATAGCCAAAAGGGCTACTCACGGGGGTCATCATCCCGATTCCGATGGGGCAGGGTAGGGATCACTCCCCTCGAGAGATCTACATCTTTGACTCCAAGGTGACTAGAGGCCCCTTTGCCTCAGATTCGAAACCCACCTGGAAAGTGTACACCACTTCACGGTGTCGAGCCCATGCCTTACCAGCACTTCGGTGGTAAGCCATTAGGCCTAGTCACAATGATCCCTAGTAGGCCTTACACACGGAGGATGGGTTCAAGAAGTCAAGACATGAACCTCCTTCTTAGCCAGTCTGGCCTTCAACCACAACCAGGTGTGGTTCTTGGCCACCTGGCGAATCTATGGTGTGCTAGAGAGGCTAATCTAGGGCATCTACTACCAAGCTTGAAGTCTCTACCCCCTTCCCAATACAAGGAGTTCCGCAGGAGATACATCATCCATATACATCATCGGAAGAACTAAAGAACATAGATCTAATCTATATCATAGAGTTAGGTTCTTTAGTTAGAGTCTGGTATCTACTCATCTAGAGATCTAGATATGGCTGCTAAAAGCGATTTAATAGGCTAAAACCTCTTGATACAATGACCGGAAAACGGTTTAGACATTAAATGGACTACATCCCCAATCCATGAGTTGCTCCTCGACACGAGTTCGACCATCCTACTGAACTGCTTTCGAATCAAGGGAAACTAATGGTGCCATTCTCTCGGGCCAGTCACGGGAGCGATTTGACTCCTAGAGCAACCAAAAACGAGCTCTAAAACCCTAGGAGGCAAAATGGGCAAGTTAGGGTTCTCCTACTTAAATAGGCAAGGGTTGGGGCTTAGGGTTTCCAATTATCCCTTTAGGCATGTGGGATAGTGGAAATGGGCCTACTGCCTTTAATGGCTAGGTGGCCAATTGTGCCTACATGGAAATGTGTGCACCTAAATGTGCCCACATGGAAATGTGTGCACCCTAATAAATGCATGTGCACATTAATAAAGAAAATGCACATACCTAGCAAGTTGCCCCTAGGGCTACTCACCGCTGCGTCGTCTGCGTGGGTTGAGTGGCGGTACGCTGCGGATTTAGATCTGATGTAGATCACGGGACCCGACCGTATATCGTGGCCGAAGGCGTCAACAAATAAAATAGTTTTTTTAACGCCCACGTATATGGGGATGAATGACACCTCCGGTACCCTTCATTCGCACACTTGGCCATCACAAGTGATCCCAAATGAGGGGCCTTTCCTTGGTGATCGAGCTACCATTGTTGGGGAGGGGGAGGGAGGGGGAGGAGTTTCCCTATTTATAAGATGGAAGTATTGTATAGGTTCGGGGAGCCACAAAAGCCACACCTTCTATCTTGTAGTAGATGCATCACTTATGCAATTTAAAGTATTCTAATGCTTAGCATTCATCGATTTTGTATCCCGATAACCGACAAGATATCATCCTCACCGCTTTATGCACAAGGACCAATACTCTCATCGAGAGAATTAACTCCACTTAAAAATCAGGAGCTCCTTCTTCTTTAGCAAACAAAACAATTGTTTTCTCGTCGGAACATAACCCCCACCCCACCACCACGCCCCCCCTCCCAAAAAAAAAAAAAAAGAAAAAGAAAAAAGGATTTACATGAAACATGCTTGTTCCGAATGGTTTTGGGCATCCACAAATTTCTAATTTGGTAAACAAATCCAGCAAACACGTAAACAGACAATCTGGACCTAACAAAGCATAAGCACATAATATCTGGATTTTAGTGCCATCATATTAATGTGCTCGGCAAGTTAAAAATAAGGGCTTTTTTACGTGGTGCAACAATTCAATCTAGCATTTGCATAAGCACTACAATTCTCCTCTTAATCAATATATAGGAAAACATAGGTTCTACTTCCCTTGCTGGCTAGATGGAAATATTAAGTGGTAGGGGAAACAACCTTAAATGTGTTGTGTTGTTGACCAACAATTTTCCTCAGTTTTATTGAGATTAAGTTCTTTCGAGCTTCAACATCCATTGATTGCAAAACTTCAATGCAAATTCACAAGTTTTGAGGAAAAAAAAGGTAAAATTAATCGTTTTATCATGCCATCAGAGCTAATAGCAATTGAGTGCATAAACTGATAAAGTATGTATGCCATGGCTAAATGAACTTGCTTCTGCACAACACACATTCAGTAATTGGACCAAGAATGTGACAACCGTCCATAGAGATGCAGACGGAGTAAACATATTTAGCATGGATAAGTAGTAGTTTGAATTTGACTGTTTCCATTCGATGTAGCAGGTGCTCCAGTCTAGCAAAGCTAGCAGTTAGATCTACCTTGTAGCATTGATAAGCAATAAGTTGAAGAAAGCCTATTTCATTAGACAAAAGCAAAAGGTGCTCCTGACAGTAAAGAAAGATCTACTTATAGAAACGAAACCAACTTTCTCATATGGCTATGCTTAAGCACTCAAAACATGTCAAAGCATGTCAAAAAGTAATACCTTTGGACAAGACACATTTATAAGAAAACAATTTGAAGATGTTTGAACAAATAAAGATATCGTGCATTCATTTTCTTGATGATCTCAAACTCCTATATGATTGTTTTCTTTGTCCGCTTCTACTACTACTCATTTCGATCATCAGTTTTTTTATTGAAACATCTTGCCTCTGAAGCTCCAGATATGATTTACAAGCAAAATGGCGATACAGACATGCAAATGCTGGCTGTGGCTAATAACTGTAGGGCATGGCTGGATTTGGCTGATAACTACGAAAAGCTAGGGTTTGATAGTGGTTTGGAAGATGCAAAGACATATAGCCAGCACAAGTAACCGATGGGCATGTTCATAAACAAAAGAGGCATAAAAGGTAGCAGAGGTCCAAGAAATTGTTCATCAAGAACACTGTCTGCAGGAATGTAGCAATTGTCAGCTGGAAAAGGCTGTTATTGTGCAAGGAAACTATGCATTTGTGGTGGAACATTTTCACAAAATAAAGTGAGTGATCCTGGGTTGTTGTGCAACTCTCTCCGGAGGAGACTGAAGGACAATATGCAGATAAATTTAGGAGATTAGAAAATGATACATCTATTAAAACATGCATGCCATTTTCACATTCATTTTTCCATGAATCTGGATTTACTGGATTTGAAATGAAAAAGGGCAAGAGTAGCAGCGTGTTAACACCAGAAAAGTAAGTCAAAATCTTTCTAGGATACACCAGAAGAGTGCTTGGAATTATTTAACAAAGTCAAAGCATGTGAAAGCTCACCAAACGAAAGAAGAGAAGTATGTAAAACAGTGAAAGGTGAGATTGAGATAGACGCAGAGGTACAGAAGCAGAAAAGCATGTGAGAATGGACTAAATCCTGTATTTTATTCAGAGCTTATGAGATCTTAAAGAGTGTTATAGCTATAATGAAGATTGTGCTTCATTGTATATTGTCATTCTTAGAGTTTCAGATTTAACAAAAGTCATGTGGCTTCAGCTACTTCAAGGTCATAAATTCTGCTTCATTCTAGGATGAGACTGTCATGGACTATTAATAGAGGTCAAAGGCGAAGTCTTTGATTACTTTCTTTTTTTCATTAAAACCAAACTCATCTAAAACATAAAATCCAAGGGTGGAAAGAAGCCCACGTCATTGGATGACATGGCAGACACGTGAATAAGGTTAGGCAAGCTTGCTAAATATTAGAAGAAAGTGTAAAATGATACCTGGAAATTTGACAACAATAAGGACCAAATATTGACTATGGTTTGACAAAAAAAACAAGTGGAAAACTGACAGAACATGTGTCAAACATATAATAACAACATGCTGAAGGGGATGACAAAGAACTATCCAAAAAAGTGACAAAAATGGTCACAGTATGCTCAAAAAAGTGACAAAAATGGGCACAATGTGCCGAGCAGATGACAAGGAACTGCACAAAAAAGTGATAAAAATGGTCGCAAATATGTTAAAATAAATAGCAAAAAAATGCCATAAAAAAACTTAATATGAGAATATAGGTGACAAAGACTTGCAAAAAAAGTGCCAAAAATGATCTAAAATATATTAAGATAAATGACAAAAAGATTCCAAACAATAATTTGAAACATGACCAAATAAGTAACAAAACATTGCCAAAAAAGTGACAAATGTTACCTAAAACATATGAAAATAGATGACAAATAAATGCCAAAAAGCTTAAAATAGGACAAATGAGGTATCAAAATTTTGCCTAAGAAGTGACAAAACAAATATAAAATATGATATAATAGATGACAAAGCATTGCCAAATATGACTAAAAACATTCAAAGAATTGCCAAGTGGAGTGACAAAAAACTGCTAAAAAGATGACAAAAAGCTGATAATACTAACTTTTGACATATTTATAGTCACGTCTTTATCACTTTTCTACAATTTGTAGTAGTCTACAAAATGACAAAAAATTTGAAATAAACCTCTTGTTCTCTTGTCATGTATATTGACCGCTTTTTAAATTATATAAGGATGGCATGTAATTCATTATAACATGTTTTTGCTTTGGAGCTGCGAACAACAGTGCGAGCCTCTTCACCATTGTCACTTTTTGCATCCCAATGGATGCCAGCTACAACCTAATGATCTCAGTAATGGTCCTTCTAGATTGTTTAAGATTCTTTAAAGAGCCAACTTGCTCCAGGCATGTGGCGAGTTTGCTTCATTGCTTTGTTATTGGTTGCTCATCTAATCTGCTATATAAACAAAGTAAGTTAGATATGAGATTCCAAAAAAAAAAAACATGGTTGGATGCACACTCTTAAATTAAGCACTATTTCATTAATTATCTATCTATCTATCTATTAATTATGGACTTTTGCTTGGTCCATAAATTCTTGAAATTGCTTCAGGGTAGGTTTGAAACGCCCCATACACTAATACATATTTGATATTTAGATATAAATGCAGAGGAAGCTAGTAGGTAAACAATACAAGGAGAGACACATTCCTACATGGCAAATTTGGATCATATTCGTAGATAATTTCTCCCCAAGGAGCATATTGATTTCCTCATATGAGACTTTGATTTCCAATTTACGTAGATTAGAATTGCAATAAATGTAGAGATTAATAATATTTTAGGCGAGTACCTTCTTTAATTGGGTGCAATCATTATTTTGGCCGGAAATTTCCCTTCTCTAATTCTCACTAGATATTGGGGCATCAACAAAATGCATGAAATAAATAGATAGATAGATAGTATTTTGTGAATTGCCAACTAATAAAACACGAAAATGTTCTATCAATTTCACATGGTGGCCATTTAGTTGCCTTGACGAGGTGAGCCATGCGAGAATTACGTATAAGGGAAACTCTCCCGAGAATACGGAGGATAATCTGGCGCGGCCGCCACGCCGCGGGCGGCGCGCCCGCGCGATTATCCTCCAGAATATTCGAGGGGGAGAGTTTCTTGTGCGTAATACCACGCCACCTGGGATTACATACGTGACGTGTCCTCCACGTCACTGCCACATCAGCTTACTTTATAATGTTTTTTTTTTTCATTTTTTTCGCGGAGCTCCTGGCTATGGCGAATGTAGACATTTTGCTGGAGCTCCGGTGATGCGCTTCGCCTGTAAACCGTGGCGCTTGCCGTGTAAATGATGGCAGAGGTGTGCTAGAGTGTTGTTAGCGTTCTAAATGCTGGGGCTGGTGATTTTTATGATGTTTTCTGCAGACATTTGTTACTTTCTTCGATTGGTGCGTGCATGGCTATGGTGCGTGATTGCTAGGATCTTGGCGACCTTTACAAAGAAATATTTCGCCAATCCTTCCCCGTGAGAGTTTGTTAGCCGAAGTTCTTGTTATTTGGAGCCGATTCTCACTTATCTTTCGTCTTAAGGGATGTCTGGCCAATCTTAGCGAATTTTGGGGCTGACTTTAGATATTTGGCCGAGTTTATCCGATCTTTGGTGTTCTTTTGCGAGTTTGGTCGAGTTTGTGCGATCTTTAGCCGAGTTTATTTTATCTTTGGTGATCTTTGTCTGATCTTAGCTGCTTGTCTTTACTGGCCGAATTGAAAGTATGAATTCTGTTATAATTTATTTATACTTGAAGATGGATATATGTTTTATGGTGTTTTTGTTGTTGAGTAGCATGGCTCATAATCCAGGCCCTTCTCAACCATCATTTACCATCTGTTCTTTTGAGATGACACCAACTGAAGATGTTTCTTTTGAAGAGACTGAGCAGATTTTAGCACAGTTATCTGATGATAACGAGAGTGATTGTGAAGAGTATGACACAAGGGATGACCGCTACCTCTTGATGAAGACGCCCTTCACGATGCATTGAATGGCGTAATAGATCGTTCAAAGTCTGTGAATGCATGGGCTAGACGCAGATTTGATCAGTGGAGAAAGGATTTTAAGCAGCAGGTTAATATTCCTATAGAGAAGCTGCCATTGAAGACATTAAACGAGATGCTGACTAAGTTCCTCATTCAGGTATTTTTTTTCCATGCATAATTTCTTTCAGAATTCTGCATAATTTGTTTCATAATTCTGCATAATTTTTTCATAATTCTGCATAATTTTTTCAGAATTTGTTTGCATAATTTCTTAGTTGTTTGGTTTGGTTAATTTATAGGCAAAGAAGAAAAATGGAAGGATATATCCTCCTGGAACGTAAGTGATTACAATCATTGTTTTTTCTTTATGTTTAAAGTAATTAATTTGTTCTATTTTTTGTAGACTTAGCTCTTTATTTAGAGCTATTGGTAGAATAGTTAGACGAGAATAGGAGAAGCGAATTGGAGAAACTGCTGTCCGCGAACACCCTTTCAATATCAGAACTGATGCTGTGTTCTGTCAGAGCCGTGAGGCTTTTGTTGGTATGGTAAAGAAGTCAAGGAAGGAGGGAAATTATGATAAGGCAAAGAAGAAGGCTCCTGTTATTACCTTCAGCCTTGAGAGGGAGATTCTTTCTGACATTGACCATCAGATATCACATCCTTCAGGTTGTATCAAGCAGCTTGTCTATTACATGTTGACACGTTTTGGAATTAGGGCATCGAAGGAATTATATCAGGTAAAGGACTGTGATATGTGTTTAGATAGAGATGAAATTGGCGAGATAGTAAAATATGGCGAGAGAATCAGTAAGAATTACAGTCCTACTATCAGTAAGTATGACGACGAGCACTTTAGAAAACCAGTTTGGACGCATGAGAAAGACTTCGTGCTTACGTTTAAGCAGTATATTCGTCATTTGCCTGCAAAAGAGAAAGATGATGAAGCGCGCCACTTCTTTCTTCAACCGATCCCTAATTTCAGAACTATGGTAAGATTATTTATCATTTTTTTGTGTTTTATATGTTCTAGTTAATTTTCTGATATTGTTAAGTTTTTACTGCAGACTTGGTATGCAGTTACACCAGTTGTTATCAATTCACTTGGGGAGTGGCTTCGTACTATAGCTTCAGTTGTGAGTGCAGAAACGGAAATTTGTAATAAGTCTGGCAGAGTTTCGTTGGTCACTCGTCTTGCTGCTTCCGATGCTCCTGTAACTGCTGCAATGCGAATTACAAGACATAAGAGTGTAGATGGAGTTTTAAAGTAAGTTCGTTTATTTTTTTCTTTCCTGTTTTTTGGTTACAAAATTGTTTATTCAATACTTTTTATTTCTTTTAGGTATGATAGAACTGGAGATTCTAAGGTCAATGCATGCATGGAGATAATTGGACAGCCATGTAATGCAGATGACTCGCTACGGTCCTACAAGGATGTACTTGCAGGTATGTTTGGATGACGACTTGTTTATTTGTTTTGTTTTTATTTTTCTTCAAATTTTGGTTATTTGTTTTCTTTACAGATGAAGTTCGTAAACAGAATTCTGTTATAACAGATTGTAATGCTGTTCTTGGAGAGCTTGACTGCAACATTGCTTCGCGTGGTCGAAATTATGTTCTGCTTCGACCTGTTGAAGATGTTGGGAAGGAAAATGTCAAGGACGATTCAGGTTTTATCTTGCAGTTGAAGGATTCTTCAGCTTTTGCTTCTGTCGTGCAAGCACAGGATTTAGGAAGTGCATTGATGCCAGTTGCAACAGAGGGCCAGATGGTGAAGGCTAATGCTTTCGAAGTTGACGATGATTCATATGATGATGACTTCTATGCTAATTTGAGCAAGAATCATCCTGACAGTGCAAAGGCGATTGGGAGGTTCATTGGCCCTGTGATTAACAATCGAGGTACCTTCTCTAACTGTACTTCGAACTTTGGCGGTGTCGATGTCAACGCTTTAGCAGTGGTATTACGGGACGTTTTGGATAAGAATCAACACGGTTCTACTTCTGGCAGTTCAGTTTGATGCTTCATGTTCAGTTCTGTTTTTCTGTGGCAGTTCAGTTTGATGTGATAAAAACTCTTTGAAACAGAAAACTCTTTGACTTTTTGTGGCACTGTCATCTGCTTTTTGTGGCACTGTACTCTGCTTTTTGTGGCACTGTAATCTTTTTGTGGAAAATTCTTGTGAAAAGCTCTTGTATTTGAGCTCATAAAGTTTGTTGTAATATCTGTTTTCTAACTGTGATAAACTGTGTAATGAAACTGTGTTATGAAATTCTATAAATTGTATGAAATGAAAATAAGGTGATGGTTGAGATGAAATTACCAGATATAATTTTAAAGCAATATAACAGTAATCCCAAGGTGGCGTGTATTACAAATGACCCATCGCAACTTTGCGGTCCAAAATTCTATAGTCTAGAGTGTTTAGGAACAACGGATTAAACCAATTAATTTTGAAGAGGAAAAGTGGTCAAAGATGCCAACTGATCAGGTCAAGAGATGCGCATGAAGATACATGATAGACAAAATAGGCGGAGGTGTCAAGTGAAAGTGAAGAAGAAGTTTGAAGCGTCCCCATTGCAAATCCAAATGATTATTACCCTGTAGAGAAAAGAGACCTCTAGGAGTTGAGAGCTTGCTCGCGACAGAAATCAAGAAGAGTAAGAGATTTTTGTATAGTTATTTAATTTTCTCTTGTCTTGCATGTGTACTAATCAATCTACTTTTATTCTATTCTACAACATGAAGCGCCGATTCAGATTCAGGTCCAGGTTGAAACCACCCCCTCGCCCATCACATAACAAAAGCTTTCTACTTTTCTTCCATTTTTTTTGGTCTAGTTTTATTCCTTTGACTTTTTAGTGCTTTCGAGCTTTTTAACATATTAACGCCTTTGGGAAAAGGATGTGCTTATATGCCTTTGCTCCTTCAGGCCAAAAAGGCATGAATGATAAATAGCCCCAGTCCTCAGTTTTTTGGACACATCGTTAATGGTGAAGTAGCAATTCTGTGGTGAAGTTTTTTTAAACTTAGGCTATGTAATCTACTTTGCAGCACATTCAAATGAAATAAAAAATGTAATCTAGACTATGTAGTCTACTTTGCAACATATCCTAAGTTTTTGGCTAACCCCCAACCCATGCCCCTGGTTTGTGAAAAGCATTATATCTAGAAGAATAAGTAAAGACATGCATGGTAACCTTAAGGACTAGCACTTATAAGGGAATGAGCAATATGGGGGGTTTCAAAAGAAAGAATCAATATAGAGATATCAAATGCCGAGCATATTGTGCCACATTTGCTTTGTCCTTACCTAGGTTCAAACCCCCTAGGTTGTCATTGGATGGATCAAAAGGAGAGAAAGAATAAAAGAAAAGAATAGAGCTCCACAGTGGCAACCATGGTTGTCACAAACAACATGTCATATATTCTACGGGCACCAAAAGTTCAAATCACGCATGTTCAAGAACATTTTTTGTCTTGTTCCAAACTAACACAAATCCAGTAATGAGCAAAGAACCATGAAATCTCGTATTAATAGTGGGTAAGTGCACAAGTTCACAATTTACATATATTAAAATCCTTCTAGCATTCTAACAAGGTAATGGAACATGGACTATGCATAGCTACAAGAGATTGAATAGTAAAAACAAATTGCAATCATGAAGGAGAACTTTTTACTCCTTTGGATTATTTTGTTCTGAAGGGCCTCATAATGTGATATCATTTACGTATTAATTATACTTACTTTTAACTTACACATTGATGTTATTCTTTTCCAACGAGATAATATCTAAAAGGAGTTGCATATTTGAGAGTCTTGAGGATTCATGCATAGACATTTTAATGTCCACTGAGACCACCATGGGCCATAGGACAATGCAATGGGCATGGAGCCGAAGGGGACAAAGCCCGATCACATAACACATTCAAATAAGTGAAGATAGTAGTAAGAATCACCACATTAATTTTGTCTGGACTTGGTAAGGAATTGACGAGTACTAAAAGAAAAATGAGCTAACCATGGCTTGCACATCTATACACGGACTTGTTTAGGATTGATAGAAATTCTCAAAAGAAAGTGGTGTGACCATATATGTTAGGCTGGCACATTTGTAGAGACATTTGAGGAAGGGTTGTATGTTCTTTGATTCTAGAATTTTCTTATAATACCCCTCTATATCGGAAGAATGCAACTCACTTCAAGGCAATTCACCAGATAAGATCAATTCAAATGCACTGTACATTTTTACTTGACATCGCATCGGCGAATGCATCTTGATAACGATGCATTGATGATGGATGCAGAACTGACAAATGCTTATAGTTATACAAAGTGGAAAATTCTATGCTAGAATATGCTAAAGGTGTGTAATTCCTAAGATTGTAGCTAGTAAGGTTTTTGGCCAATATAGTTACCAGGAGGGCCATAGCTACAAATGATGTAAACAGTAGGTCTGTTATCACATGTGAACTTAGCACAGCCAACTTTGACAGAGCTACGCCAAACAACCTGAGTATAGTGCCCACATTGCTGGCCATAAACGCATGTGTTAGTATTATAGTTATAATACTGTTTTTCAGAAACCCAAGCCTGGACTGCATCATTCGGACTCCAATCCTTGCCAGAACCCCAGAACAAATTCTCCCCATATGGCCCTCCAGAATGCACCAGCCTGCCATTTATGCAATTGTTAACTTGCATTTTTGCATAAGTGAGCGCATAATTGTACAGGGTTTTGCTCCATTTCATTGCCGGAAGACCCAACTGTGCCCTTGCCGAATTGTGAGCTCTCAAAAAATCAGCTTTGTCAGAAGCCAACGCATGCCCAATAAACAAGCACAGAACAAAAAATGCTGCAAAGAATTTAGCCATTCCTGAAATCACAGGCTCATAATTCTAGCAGCATCTCTGCTGGTTTTATAGGCTGCAATGCTTTGGCGTTTTAACAGTTAGTGGGTCCGCCAATAATTTTAGTTTTGTGCAAGAATGCAAGTTTAGTTGGTGAAACAGTTGATAAATTAAGCTGAGAAATTGGGTAAAGTCTACTACAACGTGGATGATTTGGCATATTGTGCATGAACGTGCCCATGTTATATCCAATTTTGCAGATGGGATGTTTGAGATTGCACGTCAGTGTTATTGTTTAAATCAGTGTTATTGTTTTGGATCGTCAGCCATGTGAGCCTGCCTTTTTGACGTCGTTTTTTAGTCGGTTCATCCCACGTTAAGAAAATGTAGACAACACGTTGTTGTACTTTTTGTGTTTCTGTTTGGATTTTTCTGTAGATTCTTAGCGTCATGTAACAGTACATGCCTTTTGATTAACAAAACTAATTGGCCGTCTTCCTTTCCAGAAAAGATATCACAATCCATTATCAAGAGGAGAAGACCTGCAAACATATTGACCTGATTTGGGTCTCGTTAAATATCTTAAACTGATATTTATCTTTCCTTAGAAGCTGGGTTTTGTATGAGAGAGGAAAAGGAAATGTAGAGAAGTCAAAGACGACTTATAATTTAGCAAGCTTTTTGCATCTTAGTACCCATTGAGTGAAAAAATTCTTATTAACTCAGCAAAAATAAGAAATCCCAAAATTCTGGCTCACTTTAGGATACACATATGCTAGTGAATGTGAATAGAACATGTTTCAAACATGTGCTTGTAGCAGCATGCGGAGCTTTGTGGGTTAACTTGAGGAGCAAAGTATTCAATCAATAGAATATCCACATTGAAAACTTGGAGAATTGCTGAAATAAACCAATCATATTGTTCAAGAGAGAAAAGTCTTCTAGGCAACATTTCACACCTTTGGAGCTGTAAAAAGAAGCACAATAGGAAGGGAATGACTCAGTGGCAGAGAGTTATTAAAGTAGATAAGGTTTTACAAAATACTTGTGAAATTACGCGTCGCACACCATCTCATCCTCAAACAAGAATAAATTTTGAAGGTTTTAGTTTATAACAACATACAAAGCATAAGACTTGCAATCAACCGAAAGACTAACAAACTATCAGACCAAATTTGTGGCAAAAAGACTATTTTCCAGAGTGCAAGTTGGCCACTTGCATTTTTTTAAAGACCCTATTCATTGGGACCACTAATAGCTTGATTTTGAGTGTTCCTTTTGCATCAACCACTTTTGGAATTTAAACATATATTATACAACGTGACTATAACTAAAAAACTGATGTCAAAAACGGCAGCTTCACATGGCTGACGCTCTAAAGCAACTACTGCTCCAAGAAATGACTCTCATTCCCAAACAACTAGCTTGCAATGTCAAAACCCTTTCTCGCCAAACCCGCATTTAACATGGCACATTCATGCAAGCAAGCGATGTTGCAAAGAGACTTTTCCAACTTATCAACTAATCTATCAACTGCTTAACCAACTATATCGCATATTCTTCGATTCCTCGAATTATTGGCGGACCCACTTGTCAATGCAGCCTATAAAACCATCTCAATGCATCCAGCAGAATTATCGCCTTTTGGTCACAACAATACAATTTGGCAAAATTCTCTCGCAGCTTTTTAGTTCTCCGCTTGTATATTGTGTATGTTTTGGGAGCGAGAAAGATGAGTTTATGACAGCCCACAATTCAGCAAGGGCACAATTGGGCCTTCCTTCAATGCAATGGAGCACAACCCTTTACGCTTATGCTCTCACTTATGCTAAAATGCAAGTCAATAACCGCATAAATGGCGTGGCTTGTGCATTCGGGAGGACCATATGGTGAGAATTTGTTCCGGGTTCGCATGGATTGGAGTCCCACCGATGCAAACCAGGCTTGGGTTTTCGAAAAAAGTATTATAACTATAATACTAACACATGCACATATATGGTCAATGTGGGCACTATACTCAGTTGTTTCATGTAATTCTCAACCTTGGTTGTGCTAAATTTAGGTGTGATAACAGCCCACTGTTTATATCATTTGTAGTTATGGCCCTCCGGTAATTACATTGGCCGTAAAACCATACTAGCTTGAAGTATATATAGAACATTTATATAATAGATAGATAGCTAGAAACAATTTTAATGTCCACGATTTGTATAGAGAGAGGAGCGTAGTATTTCTAACGCAGAAAATTGTTAGAAATATGACTTCTAATGCTTTACTTAACCCCCGCCCCATCATCATAAGGTGCATGATGCATGGGTGTTGTTAAGATAAATATAGAATTGAATTGACATTTCTACGAAAGATCCTCAATCATATCATATGTAATACAATTGAAACCGCAAGGATGAAAACATAACTTCTCATTCTTGGAACACACAAGTCATAAGACCCCCCGTGGTTATTTTTTTCTAGTTGCACATCCTTTGGCTGTTTGACCTTGAATTATATTAATTAAACTTCCTCTCCCCGCTACCGCCTCGAGTGCTCGCTCACCGGGCGTATGCATGAAGGTGGCGTTGTTGGCGCCGCGGGCTAGGCCCGGGCTTCCACAGGTGCAAATGAAAGGGTGGCGTCAGACCGAGCATGCCCGCCTTGGCGCTGAGAGCATGCTTGAGAGCTTGAGGAGGCACCTCCTCCGGCGACTTCCCCGATTTTCCTTGGTAGCCTTCCCCGAGCTCGTGTTTTGGCATTTCGGATCTATTGCATCTTGATTCAGATTGACTTTTATGGATGCATGTGGCGGGGGCATGTAGATGCATGTGGATCGGGCCGTGAAGATGGAGATTTAAGCGCATGCATCGGCCCCGTAAAGATTTAGAATCACCGTGAAGAGGTTACGGCTTGGGGCGCTTTGGTGAAGGTTTGTTTTGGAGGTATGCTTGTTGCTTTTGCAACAAAGATGGATTTTTGGATTTGTGAGCAGCCATAATCATCCCGTAACGGTTTTTTCCGTGTGGTTTTAATCCGCCATGGTGATTGTGCTTTTGCTCACGCTTGTGCTTTTTGCTTAAGGGCTTTGGCCCGTGTTCTTGTTTGGGACTTCTGTCCGTGACTTCGGGCCCCATGTACTTGGTCCCATAAGCCCTGATGGGCTTCCGTGGACGCTAAAATGATTATCTTATCTTATCTATCTTGTGCCAAGTTTTAAAAAAAAGGACGCGCGTTCTTACTTTAATCCATGCAAGGTGGGTTCCCGCCATTATTGTTTACTTGAGCACTTAAACTAAAAAGGTTTCCACCATTAGAGTTACCAGGAGGGTCATAGTCTGCAGATAATATGAACTCGTGGTTCCGCCTGGCCGTGTTATGAGCTTGCGTAAACTCATCATCATCGCTTAGTGGCTTCACTATCGATCGAAAACAAAACTCCCTACCAAGAATGAAACCGCATCATATTTTCTTGCCCGCCAAATGCATGCTTTTCCCCGCACTCCACGTTGTTGATATTGAGTCAAGTTTATAGACGTAAGCTTGAACGAGCCTCCAAAATCACAATGCTTTTGTGTCCGTCCCTTTGTCTAAGACAAAGAAAGGCAACTTGCTTGTGGATTCTCGTGGTTCTAATCTCGTGGATAATAACATGCAAATATCCCAATTGTCTTGTGGTATGAGGAGTTATTCAAGAAAAAAGAACTTGTCCAGAGTGAAATGGCATATAGCTAGTCCCGGCATGTAACTCTCCGAGACTATAAAACTAGCAAAAAAGTATGATCAAAATCTTAACCGGCAGGCTTTCTAATCCAAGAAATCCATGCCGATGATCCAAGCTCTGTGATAGAGCATAACAGACACCTGTTCAACAGGGCGTCTGGGAGCCCCGGATGCATCTTTGAGCCTACCTTGGAGTAATTCCCTCTACCTTGGTTGTGCTAGAGTTACTTGTGGTTATACCTTGGTTGTTTGTAGCGGAACACTGTAAATGTACTCCGGGGCACTGTTGGGCAAATTCCGGGGTAGAGAAGGGTTGTTCCGGTTGAAACTAAGAATTTCCGGTTGAGTTATCACATTGCAGGAAAAATTCCGGTGGATATATTTGTATAAGAATAATAATACAAATTTCCGATTGGGAACTGAAAATATCCGGCTATTTGATGAAAGAGTAGGAAAATTTCCGATTGGGTTTAAAGACTTTGCCCAACACTGCTCCGGGGTGTGGTTAACCCGGACACACGTGCGGATTAACCACTGTTTTGTCCTAGCTAACCACTCAAGCTAACCACTCTTTTGTCCGAGCAAACAGTATTTTTTTGGCAGGATAACCACGCGGTGAATTGAGCGTAGGACTGTGTTTTAGCATGCTGATCTTTGAATAGAGTCTATAATCGGCTCCTTGAACGGTTTAATCCGGTTCCAACACCATCGCCTTGCCAGCTCCTAAAAACCTCAAGAGAGCAGGAGAATTGAGCACTGGTCAAGTAAGATCAGTGAAAAAACATGCAGAAACCATTGTATTTTGAGAACTGAGCAGCAGTGGTTAACCCAGAGATATGTCCTGGTCCACATCTCGAAGTAGATTTAATGCCATCTGTTTGCAACTATGACCATGCTGGTAACTCTAACAATGAAAAACCATACTAGCATAAGGTTGTTTTAGCAATAATTGACCGAAAACCTTAGTTTGTTTCCGAACTAATACTTGCTTATCCTTTCTCCTATCTTGACATTTCGTTGGACATTAAATTATGTCTCACATGCTTATGAAATGTAAACAAATTCCATAGCATGTATGTATAATAGATTAACAAGACCATTTTCCAAGAATTGCTTGCCTGTTAAATTCACAAGACATAAGAAAGAACTAAAACAATGGTTTATCAGACAACTATAGTTGTGCGAAAACTGTAGTTAAATTATCATTTGCCTCTTTGGACGATAAAAACCATTCTATTCTATTCTAGTCTATCCTATTCATGTTTGTGCTATAATTTTGCTTATAGTCAATTGTTATGTTATTTGACCCCAAAGAGATGATGTGCCCCAAAGAGATGATGTTATTTAAGTCAAGTACTCTCGAACATGACAATACCTTTTTCGCATGTCCTATATGGCATGTTCAATCCGGGTACTTAAATTATGTCATGTCGAAAGAAACATAACTCATTCGGCCACACTTGGCCACGATTTGGGAGGAAGCCTAAAAAATAGAAATGCTTTGCTAATTAAATTATATGGCTTAAAAGCTCTCGATTTGAGGTATTACACATATTTTTCTTGGAAAACGTTGGGTACATATAGCCCATGAGATCTTTCATAAAATGCGCCTATCTATAAATAGTAAGGATCAAGATTAGATCATCAAGATTGAACCCAGTTTTTTCACCCACCATTCAATGCTTTAAATTGAGACAATAATTTTGTGTTAATCTACTACGGAATAATTTGATCCATTTATCATGGTCTAATATTGGACTATGGTTCAATATTGGTGACCATCGTCTACTCCTCAAACTCTTCAATTACACATCAGCAATTTTCTGTTATCTTGCCTAGATTAGTACAAGGATGTCCAGTGATGCCGAGCATTCTAGAAAGGGCAAATGTTGATATGATTATTACATGTTGGCTATTCTCTCTCTTCGTATCCCTTTTTTTTTTGGGATTGCTCACTGGAAAGGGGCAATTCATGAGGGGGGAGAGTGGGTTTGGGTATCTCAAGGTATATTATAGGCATATCTCATAATCTGACGGCCATTATTACTAATTATTTTTCTGGCAGTGAAAAACATTTTTGTATTTTCCCATATGAATATAAGCCTATGGTTTTTGGTTTTTTAGATGACAAACGTTCTTTTACGACAATCGAAAAAATTGTCCAATCATTCTTTGTTTTTTAGATTGCCTCCTCTTAAGGAGCGATTCGTTAGAGAGAGGTTGGGTTTGGGCATCTTGAAGCATATTCTATATATATCTTATAGGTCCCATGACCTATTGGTCTCCGTGGACGTTACAAAAACTATCCTACATTTAAAATGTTTTTGAGGCCGGAGCTAACGCTTTTTCCGGCCTCGCTCACGCCGGTTCTTGGCCCGCTCACGCCGGTTTTTGCGTTTTCTTTTTACAGGTTCTAAAATTCGTTTTCATTTTTTCGTCTTTCTAGGGCTGGCTATTAACTCTACATGATTTCTGGAACGCGGCCTTTCTCCTGATTTTTGAAACGCTCCTCCATCTGGAGATCATTTCCCCGGATTTGGAGTTTAATTCTGGAGGGAGGGGCAGGCGGACATCATTTCTTCTTCATTTCTTTTTTCATATAGTACTTGCAATCGGCTCCTCTTCCTCCTCTCAGTGTCCTCCTTCTCACAGAGCGAGGATAAAAAAGGAAGCAGCAGTATATAAGAGGGCCGAAATTCTGCTTGCAGGTATTGCAGGGGATGCTAAAGATTCCAGTAGCTATTTTGCCCTTTTTTTATGCAAATCTATTGTGCTTGGGCTGAGTTTTTAGTTGTCTGATGCTTGATGCTGGGTATTTTACAGATTTTTGTTGCTGGTATTTTAGAAGAGTAGCATTTTGGGCAGCAAACATGGCGGCAGCTCCAGAACCCAGGCTCTAGGTTTGCTACTCTCAAGCTAAAGTATATCTTATTTCGTCCTGCATTTTAGCTTCTGCATGCCCTTCTGGATTCTGATTTTATGAGCAGAAGCTCCTGAGCTATCCCCATGTTTTAGTTAACCGGTTTACCTATGTCTGCATTCCAGCACAAGCACAGGGTTTGTTTTGTCTAAATCTCTGGCATCTCTAAACCTATGTGTTTTTGCTGACCCCAATCCTAAACCCCAATCCATTCTGGCTGTAAACTTCAAGTGGCACAGAAGTTTTGCTCAAACGGATTTTCTGCTACCACTTTTGTGGCACTTTTGTGGCACTTTTGTGGTCAAATCTTCGGTTGCTGGGCTGGTTGTATCACAGGTAATTGCATTGTAAGCTTAGCATTCTTTCATGGATGAATCTGCCATCAAATGCTCTATTATTGACTTTTCTGATTATAAATGCACCCAGGAGTTTTCCCTCATGTCTTAGGAACATTCTCTGCAGGCAGCTCTTGCATGATGTTTTTTTGTGAAGGCAGTTCATAAGGGTTTGATAGGCTTCTATGCCAGAGTACCAAATGCTACTTATATCATTTCGTTTCTTCTTACTTAGCAGGTGTTTCAGGGTACATGGTCATGGTCTTTTCTGAAGCTTATTCTAGAGCTCCTTTTCTTACACATATGGGCACTTATATTGGCACTTGATGTTTGCGGGGGGCACTTATTATCCACAATGATTTCCAACATATACGTTAAACCTAACCGATAGGCATTGATCAACTTGAAATTGAAGTTTTGACTATCGGAAGCCATTTCTTGGCAGGTAATTTGTTTTCAAATTTTATATTTCTTGCTGTTGCAAATGCATTTAAATTTCATATTTCTTTTCCTTTAATAGTTATTTTATTCTAGCTTTAGGCTGACATTTCTTAACATCTCTCTTTGCTATATGGTATAATTGGATGTTTAAGTGTTTGTACTCTTTTAATTATTTTGTTTGGGTCTCATATTCTCATTGTCATTCTCTATTGTTTGGTTGGCATTGTCACCATGGCACATGTAGTTGCTCATAGTGAGAGTGCTTTATTGTAAGGCATACAAAGTTTATAGCATTTTAGACTCTATGTTGAATCTCTCTTTTGAAAATCAATCGTAAGAGTAAAAGCTGATAATACAGAGGCTTGGCCATGCCTAGCATAAGCTGTTACAAAATTCCAGATGTATGGGTGCATTTGTTATATACATATCCATCTGAATAAGCTGCCTGGTGCATGAATTTGCCTTTGTTACTATGTCCTTTTCAATTTAATGTGACGCATATTTTTCAGCATCCAACTGAGTAAAAAAGCAAAACCAAAATGCTGAAGTGCAAAGAACTAAAATGATGGATTGTAGCTAACTTTGGCAAGATACTTAGCTATGCCAACATTTGTAGCACACTTTTAAAAATCAGATCTAATGTAATTTTTCTTTGAATGTGCAGATCTTGGAGCAAGGGACATGCTAATGTATAAACCAATCTGGCCTGAATGCAACTTAGTAAACTGCATATTTTTACCTAATGCACAATGATATAGTAAACAAAACAAACATACCCAATAGTGTATACTATTAGGAATGGAAAATATCCATATGTCTAGCACAAAATGTCCCTGAAAAGAAGGCAAACGTACCAAACAGCACACTTAAATCCCCTCCCCCTCCAAAAAAAAACAAAAAAACAAAATAGGTTCGTTTCTTTGACAAAATAGCAAAGAGAAAATCTAAAATATACCATTGAGAATGGGAAGCTGAAAATGTGAAATAGCGACACTTGGTAAAAACTCTTTATTGAACCAAATATAAACAAATATAAATAATAAATGGACTTAAAATCCATATTTGAAGAAAATACGGATATGATACATCAATTTAGAGTTTGCATTTCCAGCTGGCAAAACATATACATGTACTACATGAATCTATGGATTGCATTTGCCCTTTCCTAGATCTACAAAAGTAGATGCCCCCCTCCACAAACCAAAATAAATAAATAAAAAGAAAACTAATCCTTCACATATTGCAAGGGTTATTAAACTATTAGTAATTGATTCCTTTGTTTGACTTGATCCTCCAGATAATTTGGTTCTTGGTGGAAAGCTGTGGACCTCTTCAAATAACCTGTGTAGTAGAGAATTGAAGGTATAACTCATGCTTTATTTGCATTTGTGTTTTCATGCTTTCATTTCTTTTTTCATGCTTTCATAGGAGTAGCTTATAGCTTTAGGTATGGTAGAATGATATATCCTCCTACGAGCATTTGCTTGCAAGCATCTAAATGGGTATAGATTGCAAGGTACCAAGACCCAAATGGGGAGGTCCCATCAAAGACACCCACCTACCGCGGCTAACAACCCGGCCATACACACAACGCCACAATGAAAGTAAATCAGAGAGGAAGATATGCTTGGCACGTAGGCGGGCTGCGAAAGCAAAAGCTTTAAGATTATCGTACAATATAGATGCTACAGAGACAGATGATGTTGGACAATTAATCAATGCAGTGAAAGTTGAAGCTCAGTAAGCTCAAACATGTTTTACCTCTATGCCAGCCACACAACAAGTTGTACTTGCAGGGCAATGCGTAATCCAAATTGGGTCGTAGAGAGGCGACCAACAAGATGCCAACATTTGAACAATGTTGTTGGGGAAGGATCTCTTGAGCATAAGCAGACTTCACAGTTCATCATATCAAATGTTAATGACACTAGGAGGTCGCATCAAAAAACACCACCGGCCGTGGCTAGCAACCCATCATACATGACCCCCCAATGAAAGTAAGTCCAAAGCAGAAGAGACGCTTTGGCACGTGAGCGGCGTACCAAAGCTAAAGCTTTGAAATTATCATATAACATGGATGTACAGAGACAGCGGATGTTGATCAGTTAACAGTTGCTGTGGAAGTTGAAACTCAAAAAGCTCAAACATGTCTTACCTCTAGGCTAGCCACACCAGAGGTTGTACTTGCAGAACCAATGCAGAGTCCAACCAATCAGATGGAGAGGCAGATAGCAAGACAACAGCATTTGCATGATGGTGTCGGAGCAAGCCATATTGCACATACTGAGAGTTCACAGTTCATCACATCAAATGTTAATGAAATCACACCATCACAGGCGGGGCTCATTGCAACATCCCACCAAATAACACCACCTACAGTAGCGACCAATCCATCATACAGGACACCTGCTTACGAAAGTAATACTGAGAGAAGGAGACGATTGCAGCAAAGAAGGGTGGCAAAGCATACAGCCTTGAGGTTGGATTACAACACTGTTGTTGGTCCTAGAGAGCGGCCTACTGATAAAAGCAGTTTCAACATAATAGCATGGACCTGGATTTTACCTCCTCCTCATGACCTTGGTAACATGGATTATAGATGTTTGTATTGTGGGGCTATGCAATGGATAGCAGAGCTCTCAGTTAAGAAGAAATGTCGAGCATGTGCAAATGGAGACATTCAGCTGCCATTGATTCCAGAACCACCACAGGCATTGTTTGACCTATACACGAGAACAGATAGTTTGGGTGATCACTTCCGCACGAACATTAGAAAATATAATAATATATTTTCATTTGCCTCAGTGGGCGTGAAAATTGATGAGGCGTTGGCAAATGCTGTTGGTGGGGTCTATAGTTTTAGAGTCAATGGCCGCATGTGCCATAAGATGGGAACGCTATTGCCACCACAAGGGCATCAAGAGCATGCAAAATTTGCACAAATATACATTATAGATGGTGATGACATGCAAGTTAAACGTAGGATGTCCATTCTTGATGGATTGCGGCAAGAAATAGTTGTGCAATTGCAGGCTCTTATGACAGAGCACAATCCATTTGTTAGCATATTTTTAAGTGCGGCACAGATTATGCGTATTCATCCAACCATGGACATTCATATTTAGAATACCTTTGGTGCCCAATAATGCGGAACTCCCATTTCAGTTTGAGCGCATACAATTTCCATTGCGTCCAGCTTTTAGTATGACAATTAACAAGTCTCAAGGCCAAACAATACTTACGTGTTACAAGTTCTAATTTCTCTAAGTGTGAGTATAATACTTACGTGTTACAACTTCTAATTTCTCTTTATTCTTATTGATATCTTCCACTTTCTTTCTTCCTTTTATTTTTATCTTACTTACTTACATCTTTATCCATGTAGATGGTGCGCATTTTGGTCCCGTGGTATGTATTCGGTCACCATGTCGCCAAATGCCTAAACGGTGACAGGAGTTACCACATCTCCCGTATTATACGCGCTCTTGGGTCATGGTATGACTGGGAACGAAAATACCATGCTTATGTACATGGGGTAGCAAGCGTGGAAATTGAGGAGCTCATTGCAAAACTCAAAGAAATATTTAGCACCGACGAGGTTGTCAAGTTGGAGCGCTTTATCCAACTAATTGATGACTTCCTGTTTTCTCAAGTTTACCCGAGGGAACGTTGTTTACGCGGATGTGGTTTGAGAGAGGTAGGTGGAGGAAGGAGTATTTGTATATATTTATTGGATAATGTACTGCTTTGACTAACCTTCGATTGTTTATCTTTTTTTATCAGATGAGAAACGACACCGTGCATTGGCGAATTGGTGTTTTAGTAGCAAAAGAACTCACCTACATTGGAATATGTAATGGAACACTTTTTAGGGTGTACAAATCATTTCTTCTCGATGCGGTGTCTGATTCCATTATACGAGCCTACCTTCGGGATGCGTTGTCTCATGTGCTTGATAGTCGTGAGACATCGTGGGCAGTTCGAATCAATGACTCGCCCATGCATTTCACTTTTACCCCTGCTAAGATGTTATCTGTCGGAGAAGTGAAGATATCACGGGAGCATCCAACAAAGTACAACATTAGGTCCTTGGTGATGTGCGCCATGTGGAGATGTATATTTAGAGTTCCATCGTGAACTAAAATACATCAATGAGCTAGGACAAAATTTTGTGTTTTATATTTTTGAACTTATTTCTTATTGATGTACTTAACTACTTCTAAGAGTGACATTTTCAGCATCAATTTTGGATTTGTCTTTCCAGATTTTTTATTTCAGAGGTAGATTTAACTGTCTCCTACATTCCTTGTAAAGGATTGTTTTCTCTACTGAAATCCATGAAATCCATGAAGGTCAAGTAAAAACACGAGCCAGGACATTAGCCCGGTAACGCCGGGCACACGTTTACTAGTTCTATTCTATTCTATGATCTGATGGTCATAATTACTGGTGTGGAAAATGTTTTGTATTTTTCCCATATAAATGTAAGCCTAAGGTTTTTAGCTTTTTGGACACCTAAAAATCCTTTGGGCCATCAGAAAACTTATTTTGCCCTAAATCAATTTTTTTTAGGCTGTAACATGGTATAAATCATTGTTTTAGATTATAGCATGGTGTTCAATTGTTGTATCTTACATAGGTCCACTCCTTTGCTCTTTCAAAAAGAGTGTTACAACCATTGCTTCTTCATAGTCCCCCCAAAAAAAAAAAAAAGGGGTGGCCTGGTTGTTCCTTAGAAAAGAGTGTTACAACCATTTTGTCTTCGTGTCATCGGAATGCTCCTCTAAGCAGTGACACCGCTAATGCAGTTCTTGCGTATGATTCTATTTCTTAGATTTTAGCAAGCAAATTCATTGAGGTAACTCTTTGTTTGTTAAGAGTTGATCTTGTTTGCATTTCGTAGTGTCCTGCAAGAAAGGCCATTCTAAAAAGGTTATGTAAATGTTTCAAGAAATGCCCCAAAGCATAGATTGCCATGATTGCAACATATGCTCATGAAGGGCAACAAAGAATGTTGCTTCATGGAATATATAGTTTCAGCTTATCGACAACAAGGACAGCTCAAAGAAGTTTTACAATTTTTTGCTATTATATTGCTTCTTGAAATTGCATAATTGTTGTATATGCCCAACGAGACTTCTTAAAGGTTATTTAGTAGCGTCAGGGTGTTTGGTTTAGTGGTAATGCACTACTTCTAGTAACTACATTAAGTGCCATCTCGATGCACAACATATATAAATCTGCCAGAGCCTTGAGCAGAGAATCTGATTCTGCAGAAGTCAGGGGATCATGACCTGCAGGATAGGCAATTAAAAATGGATATAGGAACTTTCATTCCTCTTTCCATAACCTCCAAAACTAAATAAGGATTTCAAACGGGCAATAATGGCTATAGCTATATACCTGGCCGTAAATACAAGATGATCTGGTTGGTTACATGGTTACAAATATGGATCGATAGCCACTTGTCGAAACAAAGTAGTGGCATCCAAGTATGGGCATTCATCCTCAATTAGTTTTTGTACATTCACCAGGACACCATATATTAGATCTCTTATAATAAGAATAGAATAGAATAGAATAGAATAGAATAGTTTTTTTAGCGTCCACGGAGACCGATTGGCCTATGGGACCCAAACAAAAAGAGAGCAGCAAGCGTAAGGAAGTACCTGTAAACTCCATGCAGGTTCTTTACTTACACCACTGTACACTTCAACGTTACATTTTTTGAAAACCAAAACATATGGCGTAGCATTATCTGGAAACATTTCTTGAATATGAAACAACATAGATTCTACAATACAACAGGCACCATGAGATTGCACATACATATGGTAGATCCACGATTTTGCCATTCCAAGAAGGTCAAAGTACAGCTAATATTACAACTACAATGCTCCAATTTTGGCATAATCAAATGATCTATGATGCTCCAATTCTAGAATAATCAAATGATCTATAATGCTCTAATTATGGCATGATCAAATGATGTCCATTCGAGTGATCACTTTAAGGTGTGAAATTTTGTAAATTTGCTATATTTTTATTACCAACCTTTAAAATTTGGATTCGATGGTTTAGTATAATCCATAAGCTCAAAAGAAAAAGCGTCAAAATTTGATAACATTGCATCCTAATTGTACGAAATTTGCCGAATTAATGGGCATTTTATACTAGGAGATGTTAATTATGTAATAAGCATATCCTTTATTTACTAATTTGTTTCTACAAAATATTGAGAGAATAGATCACCACCATTTCTATGGTTTAAAAGTGGCTAGAAAGTGATAAAATCAACCGTTCCACTTATGGAAAGCAAGTAGTGCCATCCCCACGCACGTACGCATGCATGCACGCATTTACGCATTGCACGCACGCATTTATGCACGCATTTACGCACGCATTTACGCACGCACGCACGCACGCACGCACGCACGCATTTACGCACGTACGCACGCACGTACGCATGCATGTATGCCGCACGCACGCATGCACGCACGCAGCATGCACGCACGTAGACACGCACGCACGCACGCACGCACGCACGTACGCACGCACGCACGCACGTACGCACGTATGCACGCATTTATGCATGCATTTACGCATTTACGCACGTACGCATGCACGCACGCACGCATGCACGCACGCATGCACGTATGTACGCATGCATGTATGCATGCACGCATGCAGACACGCACGCACGCACGACATGCACGTACGCACGCACGCACGCACGCACGCACGCACGCACGCATGCACGCACGCACGCACGCACGCACGCACGCACGCATGCACGCATCGCACGCACGCACGCACGCACGCACGCACGCACGCACGCACGCACGCACGCACGCACGCACGCACGCACGCATGCGCACGCACGCACGCACGCACGCACGCACGCACGCACGCACGCACGCACGCACGCACGCACGCACGCACGCACGCACGCACGCGCACGCACGCACGTACGCACGCACGCACGCACGCACGCACGCACGCACGCACGCACGCACGCACGCACGCATGCACGCATGCACGCACGCACGCACGCACGCACGCACGCACGCACGCACGCACGGCGCACGCACGCACGCACGCACGCACGCACGCACGCACGCACGCACGCACGCACGCACGCACGCATTTACGCACGCACGCACGCACGCACGCACGCACGCACGCACGCACGCACGCACGCACGCACGCACGCACGCACGCACGCACGCACGCACGCACGCACGCACGCACGCACGCGCACGCACGTACGCACGCACGCGCACGCATTTACGCACGCACGCACGCACGCACGCGTACGCACGCACGTACGTACGCATTTACGCACGCACGCATGTACGCACGCGCATGTACGCATGCATATACGCATGCATGTTTTAATATCATTACTAGGTAGCATCCAACTGGACATGTGACCACACACCACACTACATTGCTCAGTTGGATATGTGACCATGCCCTAGATATTGAATGATCTTTTGATACATGGATCTTAGTTATAACCTGATTACGAAATATGTGTCAAAAGCGATATGCTTATTCGCAAGAATAATCTCCCTAAAGATGTCATACAACTTGATGACAGGGGTCACTCCAGATTGTCTTTTGAACTTCACGCAGTAATGCTTCAACACTTAAGCTCTTGGCAGAAATGGACTTTCTTATAGTCTGGCCAAATGCGGGCATCTCACTTACTAACTTGATGCCCCAGATTCTATAAAGCTCATGGTGCTTCAAATGCATCAAGTGGCATTATTCTGGCAGGGCTTGGAAGTCTAGTAGGACTTTGCACCTGAGTATATCTTCCTATATCTTCCCACTCAGCTCACTTGTTCTCCTTGAATACAAAATGAGCATAAAGGTAACCCTTGCCATCTGTTGCCATCTATGGGGCTATCTTCATTTTGTTGTAGCAGCAGCATTAACGTTGTGATATATCCAGGTATTACCATCATCATTCCTTATACTAGTTTATCTTTATTTGCATTATAAGGCTGCATAATAGTCTCATTAGCCATTAAGACATTGTAACAGATCATGCACCTACCTACTAATGCATCCAAACTTTTATTTTATGATTTACATCCAAGAATTATTTATGTGTTTCAGATAATGTACTAAGATGAAAGACAAACAACATAAAATAATCAAAGAATTACTGCCTTTGCTCTCTTAATATTGACGGCAAAATGATGCTAATATGGCACAACACACGGATAACCTAGAATTGCAGGAAATGTGGCACCTCCCTTCAGGAACGCCTGCTAAAAAATATTACCTACAAAACAATAGATAGATAGATAGATAGTATTTTTACGTCATGCCACATTGGCGGCATCCATGAGGACATATGACGGACCCCCAGAGACTTGAACACGCAATAAGTAGTATTAGGGAGTGAAGGGGAGATTAAGTCCAAGGCTTCATAGTAGGGTGATTCTTGGTATAGGTAGTGGCCCATGCCTGGTATATATGCCATGCCATGGGAGGATGTCATTGCTCATGTGCAAGATAGCTAAAGTCCACCTCACCTTGAGGTGTATAGCCCCACCTGGTGCCATTGTTGGCTTCGGTCACATGGTATCGAAGGTGTATCTTGTACTCATTACATATAACAAATCCATCTGCACTGCATAACATGAGAACTAGCACACTCTTGTCCATTTAACTATCCTTTTTGAGACATTGAGAGAAGAAAAAGTTTTCAAAGCAACGTTAAACATGGAATAATGTGATAGGACTCTAGTCCTTCCCAAGCTAGTGTAATGATTTAAGGAATCTATAATGCATGTTTCTACAATTGAAAACATGATTATAGGATGTCAAAGAATTTGATGAAAAAGTCTTAACAAAAGCACATATGTTTATAAACTTGCACTCAAACCCTTAAAGAATTTGATGAATAAGGCATAATAAAAGTGCATATGTGTGTACTCTTGCACTCAAACCCTTAAACAATTGCATTTCTTTAACGTTGTGAACATCTATATAAAATAAAAATATAGTTGGTGGTGGTTATTTCTATTTCAGGTCCAAGATCAGATCTATAGTTGCTTCCAGGTGTTTGAAGCTTGAATTTTGTCTGGGACTTACAAATTTTCTGGAAGAGAAGCAAGCAAAAGCCATGGAATGGATAATCACATGAGTTGTAAGGAACTAATAAAGATACAATCCAAAATGATTAAATCCATTCTTTTTATCGAGTCTTTATTCCCGATTAGTAAGTTAAACATGGGATATATGCTCAATCAACGGAGTACCTAATGTCTAATTGTACGGAACATTATATTAAGCTATCAAAATTAGGTGGCATGGCATTTGCTTGCCGCTGTCATAGTGATGCCAGAAATTGTACGACCTAGCGATTGATGAGGTGGATTTGAAGATTATATGCTCTGATTGCCGGAATTAGTGATCTGCAAATTGTACGATTTGACTCAAATAAATGGCCACAGCTATCAAAGAGCTCTCATGATACGAAAACTAGGATGTTGTTGCCTATGTGCATGCTATCATTTTGGTTCATATGATTTTATTATCCCAACTTTCTCAGTAATAGGAGCCACAGAAATCTCCTACATAAAGCATTGGATGCCAAAGATTAGCATTCTTGTATCAATACAGGGGGATTTGATATGGATGCATAAATCATTATCATGAGACCATAGGCCATACCCCTAAAACATTTGAATAGGAATTGGAAAAGAGTTGTGTCAACATGCCTCTCATGTCAAGAACAAGTCTATACTTCGAATGGAAGGATGGAGCAAAGAGGTGTCTCTCCCTTGCCAGGTACCTAGCAAAATAATGGTTGGTTGGGGCATAGAGCGTAGAGGAGGCTCTCCCTCACCAAATGCTAAACAAAATAATGGAAGGTGGAACAGAGAAAAGGCTCCCCCTTGCCAATTTCCAGGACGAGATGGGCTGACCTCCCGTCAGAATCATGTGAGATAGATATGGTTGATGCTGGCTCTATTGGTATGAAGGTGGAACATAATATTTAAGGCACATCAACCTCTTATCGTGGAACATGAGGGGGTGGCTTCTTTCCCAAGTAAAAGGAGCATATTATCTCTTTACATGTCTAACTTTTCTACTACCTTTTGCTGCCTTCAAGAGCATAAATGCACCGAGGTGATGTACATAAGGTAGCTAATGTGTTTGGCGTGACTATAATGTCTTGGTATCTGCTGCTGATGCATCTAAGGCTAGTGTGCTTACTGCATGGAAGTCCTCTGGATGTCACTTTTACTTAAACAAATAAGTTTCGGCGGCGGAAAATAATCAAGTGGAAAGATAAGGGCCAAGAAGGGGGTTTGAGAAATGTCTATGCTCATAATAGACCTGGCCAGCGTGGTGCTTTATGGCAATTGTGAGGAGTAAAATTCTTCAGCTTGGGAAGGAAGTTGCATGATTGGAGACTTCAACATGGTTGAATTGAAAACAGATAGAAGTGGTCGAAGTTTTGAAGTGGTGCAAGGGTTCAAACAGGAACAATGCTTATGCCTTTTAAACGATTGTCAACTTATAGAGATTAACGGTGATCAGGCCTTCACGCGGTGTAATAGTTGGACAGGAGTTGGCAAAGCTT
This sequence comes from Isoetes taiwanensis, assembly GCA_021234155.1. NCBI lineage: Eukaryota > Viridiplantae > Streptophyta > Lycopodiopsida > Isoetales > Isoetaceae > Isoetes > Isoetes taiwanensis. The sequence goes on along the minus strand of JAJEKV010000608.1, from coordinate 89,944 downwards.
ATGCAAGACATAATAGAGGATACTTTAATACTTGTACAACTGCTCTTCTAGCAGATTTTCATTGCTCGGATCTTCTGGATAGCTCCATGTCTGATCATAATCTGCAACTCCTATCCAACGATTTGGCTAATTGCCATAGACCTATAGAACTTACTTTAAGCTTAATTGCAAATACTTGAAGGATGATAAGTTCAAAGTTGGTTGTAATCGAGTTTGGTCGCGGGCCTTCTCACCTCATAGGGGCATGTATGGGATTGTCACAACATTGTTTGCAGTGAAGTCATTTGCAAAAGAAAAGGGGAGAATCAGAGCTGTTAAAGCTAGAGGATTCTTGACTGCATTGTACCAAGAATTAACTCCGTGCTCGTGGCCCTACCAGTGGAGTTAGAGGAAAGGAGTTACTATATCAGATCAAGGCTATGGAAACTATAAAAATTACTGAAGCCAAGGTAAAGACAGGGTTGCAATGGTTCAAGGATGGAGATAGATGTAGCTGGTTCTTTTTTGATGCTGCAAGAAGAAGGAAACTCGCCACTTCTATACATTCTTTGGTATTGCCGGATGGCTCTCTTATATCTAGTCATGTGCATCTTAAATAGTATCTTCATCAGCATTTTTCTTCATTCTTTGTGCGACACCCGCTACCCTTTCAAGAAGATATACAATCAGGCTATGTTGATTAAGGTGCGTCGCATTATTCCTGAAGAGAAGAGGTTGCTTCTTGAGTCCAATATTATGAAGAAGTATTTAAAAAGAGAGATGGCTCTCTTAAAAAAGGATAAATGCCCTGGTCTAGATGGTTTCCCTATTGAATTCTTTCAAAAGTGTTAGGACTGATTAGAGGATATATATGATGCCTTATGTGAGTTTCAGAGATTTCGGTGCCTTGATAAGATTTTGAATACAGGTTGCATCTTCCTCATTTCAAAGAGCAAGGAATCCAAGACTATTTCTGACTGGTGACATTAGAGGTAATTTGAGATCTCATTTTGTCCCATTAAGGGATGCTTAAAAAGCCACATCAGCTTTTTAAACTGTCCAATAAGAGAAAAGCTCCAGTGTATTTTATTCCAGTATTATGTGGCAGCAGTAATTAATGCAGTTCTAACTAACTTTTACAGTGTCATTTTTCTACTATAACTTTTGATCAAAAACTCCGATTCGAACATTATTTGTGGCAATGGATTCGTCTCCTCAAGATCTTTCTAATGACAACCCATTGTTATATCTTTTGGGATGTAAATATATAAGAAAAGAGCAAAAAACCATATTTTTTAAGGTTAACACATATGGCTTGTATTGAAATACATCATAACCATATATCACTTGAAAGATCTTTTCATTCTGCATCTAATGCAACAAACGCCGTAGCATTTTCATGAGTAGATCAAAAGTTATAGGGAAAAAACTACAGCAATGAAGTTGTTAATGCTGCATTAATTGCAGTTTGATGTAGAGTACTCATTCTATTGGAGGATTCTTATGGGGACAAAAGGAGATCTCAAATTACCTCTAATGCCTATTACATTGCTTTCCTCTGTGTAGAAGATCTTTGCTAAGACATTGGCAGAAACTTACGAGACATTTTGGCTGACTCTATCTCGTCAACACAATCTAGCTTTCTCCCTTGTCGATGTATTCTCAACGTGGCTGCTATATACGACGGAATATATTGGGCCCAGTTACAGGATCATAGAACAGTGTATCTTAAGCTTGATTTTGCTAAATCTTACAATAATGTTATTTGAGATTTTTTGGAGAGGTGTCTTCTCGCTCTTGGGTTTGGTGAATCATTTACAAGAAATGTCATGAAGGTTCATACATCAGCATGACCTATTGTACTTTTTCAGGGCGAGCATCTGATATTTTTGTAGTGGGTAGAACCTATTAGCATCTTGCTCTTTACAATTGTGGCAGAAGTATTATTCTAGCTTTTTTCTATGGCTACCCAGAATAGCATCATTCAAGGTCTGCTAATGGACGATGGTTCTCAAGAGGTATGTAATCAATATGCTGATGACACTTTTTTGGTTCCTAATTGCCAAGGCTGAAAATCTTCATAACGCTAAGCTATTGTTAGATACATTCTCCTTATCATCAGGAGTTCTTGTGGGTTGGCAAAAATGTACTGCTTTGTGGACATTGGACAGTCTCATCCCTCCCTGTGACGTCCCCTACTTCTTCTACGATGCTCCCATCATATTGGAAAGCGAAGTTCATCCCCCTGGCAGCCAAGCTGATAAAGCCCATCCACCTGAGACCAATCATTTAGCAATGGATCGATGAGGACGAATGGATGGGTCATTTGTCCCGTCTTCCCTTGGGACCATCCTAACTGCGGAAGCGTGAATAAACGTAAGCGCATGACATCAAATGCAAACAGAGTCACCTCGAAGGATGACTATACCATAGCATACATGTATAATCACATCAACAATATCATCATCACATGGGAGATCCTACCCAAGGCTCATACTTCGGGGTATGGACTGATGGTTTGGGTCTCCAAAAGTCATTGCAGACAGAATTCATAAGAGTGGATTGGGCTGGCATAGAAATATGGTTGTTGGGTAGTCCACTCCATCCGCCCTCTCGGTGTACAATTTGCAGAGTAGATTGAAGAGTCTAGGGACTAGACCGTAGCTTGCTAGGTGCGTAGCCAAAGGGGCTACTACTACTAGGTTTCATCTCCCAGCCCCGATGAGACAGGAGGGGGATCACCCCCTCCAAAGCCGCATGCCCATCACAGGCGACTAGAGGGCCACCGCCTGTCTTCGACTTGAACCTCATTGAAGGTGACGCATCACCCAAGAGGTGTCAAGCTCATGCCTTGCCCACACGCAGTGGCAAACCATTAAGCCTAACCCGCTAAGATCCTTGGTAGGCTTTACACACCAGAGGGATCAAGCAGTGATGGGAGAAGTCCTCCTTATTCCACAGGCCTAGCCCCGCCACTCACAACCAGGCGAGCTCTTGTACATGGGAATTAATGAGGTTATCTAGAATTATCTGCTACTAACAGTTTCAGGGCCTCTACTCCCCTTCCCACATACATCGGAGAGCATAGAATGGAACATCATCATCATAAAATAACTGAGATACTGAATAATATCTAATCTATCTACCTAAACATACATGGTTAGGTTCATTCGTTAAGGCCGGTGATCTTAAGATCTATAAGGCTGCTAAGACTGACCTACCATACTATCCTAGCTCATTGCCGGGCTAAAGGTCAGCTTTGCACAACGGAATCACAGGTTACTTGATCCTTGGCTTGCTCCTGCTCCTCGAATCACGTCCATGCCTTCATTCGGGTTGAATGTAGCTGCTTTTGGGAGAACTATTGTGCAAAAGTGGCTTGGCGGCGCCTGGCAATGCGGACTAGCAGCTTGGCTTGGCCAGAATGGCTCAAGGAAGCCAAAATGCGAAAATGGAAAGGGTTTAGGGTTTAGGTTAGAAGGAATCAATGGGGCTTTGCCATTTGGCAAAGGGGTTTAATTGCATATGTTTAATATACATGTGCAACATATGAGGTTGCCCCCTAGGCGCAACCCATTACAGCTCTCTAGTACCTATCACGGTGACATGTACGCGTGGCTATTGGACCGTATATTATGTTGTAACGTCACAATCTCCCGACCTTGAATTGATGCTGTCCTCATCATCACGTGTCTCCCTTCTTTGAAACCCTGCATGAACCCTGCAACACATTCCATGCATGCAATTTTATAACACAATTACCCCAAGGTAATATTTAAGTTTAAATTTTATAATTACATCACTTGTTCCATAACATACTAAAGTAAGGTGATCTCTCAACCCTTACATTATCATTTAATATTTACAAAATTTTATGGTTTGCACAAATATCATTAACACAGTTTAAAAATTCTATAATTTAAGGTCCTTTTGATCTCCTTGTAACACATTATGACAAAAAAAAATATGTGTTGCAAGTCTTTTCAGTGCGACCCCCCTGCCCCTTAGATCATTCTATTAACCTGTCAGTCCAACACTGCGTTAATACACATTTATTTATTATAAAGAATAGTTATTAGGGAACCACCCATTTAATTACAATTAATTTAACTACATGGATGCAAGACTAATCTCCCGACATAGGAAGATGATGCTTCTTCCATCATGGCCGTGAAGACAACGCCCTATAATGCTTAGGATGATGTCTAATGCCTACACCTCTCGTCGCCCTTGGCATGGAGGATGGCTTCCTTCCTGTAGTGGGCATAGACTAGAGGTGCTTTCCTATCAATGCATGATCCTATATGACCTCTTATCACTCAATTTGTCTACTTCCGTGGTGTCGAAACTAGACTTTTAATCTACCTTCCACTCACCTATCGGTTCGGTGTCGACTACTTTGGTGACGAGTCGACCCTTGCATTGCTCCATGAGTTGTGGGTAACTGCTTCTCAAGATCTATTTGTAGTACCCATGTAGCGTCTTCCACTGGTAAGTGTCAATTCACTAGGTATTGCAGAATTGAAATCTTCTTGTCTTCTTATAGGATCTGTCAAGAAGAACCTCTGGAACAATCTCAAGTTGATCGTCTGCCATTTCCAGTAACTCCAGTGTCTTTAATACTTCCTCTAGATTAGGATTGTGGCTCTTTAGGAGACTTATGTGGAAAACTCTATGGATCTTCAAGTGGCTGGCAGGTCCAACTCGTAGGATTGGTTACCTACTCTTGCAATTGCCGATGCAGAGCTTCAGTCAAATTTTGTCCCCTAATTGTCGATGCAGAGCTTCATCTATGCTATTCTGCCACCTTCTTGCTGCTAGAAGATATCCTAGTACTTCCTCCACCAACTGTTGCATGTCGGCTAGCATCTGCTGTGATACTTCTACCTTGGACAAAGGGTTTAGTTAACATCTTAATTAAGCATTATCTTGGACCCTTGCATGATCCCTGCTGGACTTCCCTTAATGCATGCAATTACATTAATTACCTTAAGGTAATATTTTCATATTAACTTTATTATAGTAGTATTGGATATATGTTGCTTCCAATAGTATTATATTTAAGTAACTATTATATGATAACTATACGGCCTTTAAGAATTATCGAGGCAATACTTATTTTGAACAGTATTTTAATTATTTATCATATGGCTAGGGTTTATATCAGTTATCCAAGTGTTGAGAATGTGACTCTTGCTTGCTACTTGGTTGGTGATGTATCAACCTTACATGTATATACTTTATAGTTGCTATACTTATGAAAAGATAGACAAATTCTTATTATATTTATCAGGACTCTATGAAGGTTACTTAAATGCTTTTGGAAGGAATTACATCCTCGCGAAAGTTTAACTAAGATTTTATGTAATAATTATCTTACTTTATCTCGATACTAAGACATCTACACAAGACAAAACTATCTATGCAGTTATTATGAACATATAATTTATCAACAAGACATTGAAGCTCCTCATGGAGTGCTATCAATGCTCTGCATAATAGTATATTTAAGATTATATAATTTATGTGGTTATAAGGGGTTCACAACCCTGAATAATTTAATTAAGAGCTAGGTTACTAGCTCATTCCTAGGTGTGAATGCAGGCAATTGATCACGGCATAAGAAAATTATGCTTTTTCCATCATGCATTCTATCTACACTTAGATGCAAAGCCTCTCCCCACCTTAGTTGTCACACCCGCGAAGGCTAGAATACATGGACATTAAGTGTCTATCCATCTTACGCTCCATCTGCTTTGGCTACATGCGGAAGGAACTCTATTCTAAGGGTCGACAAATTTGATGGCGATTCAACCCCTAAGATGTAGGTAGGTTCAGTCCTAAGATTGAGCCCCCATTTTCTTCATAAGAAAATGGTCCTACACCTCTCCAATGATGCTATCCAATACATCCCATCCCCTCAATTGATGTTGTCATAACATTGTAGCTATTCTATCTACCTTAAGAGGTTATATGCGTCTTACCTAACGCATTAATTTACTAACCTTAGGTAACATATTTAACCATCTATGATGGATGCAACCATCATGTTTAACATATCTATCGCTAAGCAATGGGTTACTCAATTATTTAGAACAATTCTAAACTGCAAGGTTTTTTTTTTTTTTGAAGAACTGTGTCATCAATATATTAAAAGAATGGTAATGTTACAAAGCAAGTGAGGAGGAAGGAGAACTGCCCCAAAGAGACAGCGATACCTCGACACTCCACAACAGACTCACAGAAAAACTGCAACTCTACTGCTGTACAAACCGACCATCACCATCGACAACACCCAAGAAGTCCCGCCAAATGACAAACTTCCGCTCTACTACTCCCGGGAACACCAGAAAGCTTTGAAATAGCTTGTACCTGAGTCAAGGAATCAGAGAGGCTGCAGGCTGCTGAATCCCCTGAAAGATCCACAACCGCCGCCGCTTCCAAATCAGTCACACCAACCAAGCCACGCACAAATGCAAGGCTTGCTGCTGCAAGAGCGACCAAGCACCAGGATACACATGAAGCAGCAACTGCTGGCTAGTCAATCTCACCTGAAACAGAGCCCTAACCCAATCCCAGGCAGCCTGTAAGTGAGGGCATAAAACCAGACAATGCTCCACAGTCTCACGATGAAGGCCACAACCAGGGCAGAGAGGGTAAGGTTTTGTCATCATGACAATTCCTTTTGTCTCAAAAGACTATGTGATTTATGTACTTATTTTTAGATGTACCTTTCGTGTATTATTCAATTTTATATTCTAGAGGTCCCCCTTTCTTAGTTATTTACTCTCTTGGAATATTCCTATCAATTGAATTGATGTCGTCATTAACAAGTTGGCCGGACTTGTTAGATTACTTCTTTTCATTCGGTTGGATTATTCCTTGGAGGTCCTAGCTTTATACATGGTCAACAAATATCCTAGTAAAGATTCCTTCTTAGCGAGGTGATCAATTTCACCAAGTGGTTTCAATATGTTGGATGTTTGTTAACAATCGTGTATAATTTTAGTTACTCCTACACATTTCCTTCCCAATCGTTGACGCTTAGCTCAACTTGGGGCAATCCTTTCACGAGAAAATATAGAAATGCCTTCCAATCCCATTATGGATGTTATCATCCATAAGCCTATCCTACTCGACTATATGATCGTAGCTCCTCAAGCTTTCTAATAGCTCATCCACGCGTTGCCTTCTTGAAGCAGCAAGGTAACGTTCTTTCGAGTTGCTCGAGACTCCGGACTTCTCCTCGATGTAGAGGTCAACTTTCTTCTATCTCACTTCTTAAAAAACCTGAAGGTGGTTCCGTTGAAAAACATCCTCCTATTGAATTCTCCATCTTGGCAGCTAAAGGATGGCTTTAGGTATGCCATTGTTGTGCCAACTCCATCCTTCGAATTCTTCTCTTGCCTATAGCATGTTGACAGACAAGTGTTGAGGATGTTGCTCGCTTCACGCCTTTCAATTGTCCGACATCTATTTTCTTTGATCTGTTACACTGTGAGAGGGAGGGAATAACAAGGGGAAATATGCATGCAAGGCACATAGCTTACACTATTATGATTACAGATACTACTAAAGCTATTAGACCCCCTTGTTGTCTCCCCTCGAGGTGCACACGTACTCCATGGCAGTGTTGTCGATGTTCCTCCTAGTGCGCTGGTGTTGAAGATCTATATCCTCTTATTTGTACGTCAGCTCTGCTCGATTGGCAGACTCTTTGATATGTTTGAGCTCTCCAATGTCTATTGGTTACAACACCACAAGCTTTGCTTCACATGCTAACTAAGGATGTGACAGTCGTTGATGCTAAGGCGTTCCAGTCTACAGCTTAATCTTGTTTTTGGGCAATAATTGTTTCTCCTTCACAATGTCTGAAGATATTTGGAGGCGCCTCTTGAAGTTGTGCACAATTCCTTTGGCTAGACTCGTAAGGAGTTGTTCTCTTTATTAGTTACCTTTCGAATCATCGATCCTTGGGTTCGCGAAGTTTCATGCGAGTTATCGTAGCTTGGTAAGGTTTCCTAATTGAATCTCTGATTCTTTGACTCAATTTACCTAGTCGCTTCTCCATTGAGGTTGCAATCTTACTTGTTGGATCCCTCAATTTGATGGCTTAGACGTTGTCATGCTCTATGATGCTATGTTGCTGCCTTCTGGTCTTGTGGTATTTTGTAGTTGCACTTGATCACGCTCCACAATTTTGAGCCCCATGTTGATTGTTAGCACTTCTCCAGCTTCCGATTTGTGGTCTTTGTCCCTCAATCCATGTGCATCTTCCTGGCGAGTAAAGCCTCATGACTCTCCTCTGTGATTGGTTTGTTGTCGGGGGTGATGTATCCTTATATCTGCGTAGCTTGGCCCTTGAGTTGAAAAACTTAATTACTGCCCTAGATCTACTCGTGTCCTTGAATAGGCTGGCTATTATCTTGAACTCTCTTTTTGCCGAAGGTGCTTTGGTTATTGTCTTTGTCATTAAGGTGTCGAATGCTTCTATCTTGGACGTTGAGGTCCCTTGTATCGGAGATACGTTTGGCTTCTTCTCTTCTAATTGTTGGTAGGAGTACTTGACGAAGCCATCACCTAGTTGTTGAATGAGCATAGGCATAACCCATCGTTGCAGGGATAGGTTCTGTACGTATGAAATTCAAATTCCTGGCGTATAAAGTTAAAAAATATGTATTTTTTAATAAAATACGTATTTAACGTATTTAAAGGTCGCCGGCCGGAAAAAAAAAATTCACATACCCGAAACCTTCAGGTTTGCATACGCGAAAATTTTTTCGCGTACACGAAATACATAGTTTTGCTTCGCAAAATTCAAATTTGAGTTTCGCGTACGCAAAAACGTCTGTTTTGCGTCTGCGCTGAACAGACGCTTTCCAGCGTCGTGGCCGGGCGCGGTTTCGTGTCTGCCCAGTTTTATTCGTTTTTAGCGTCTGCAGCTGAAAAAACGTTTCAGACGTCTGTGGCCAACTTTTATGTCTGCCGGTTTTTTATTATATATGCGGCGCGGTGTTTCACTTTTTGCGCCGCAAAGAAGCTATCTTCTGCGCCAAACCTTCCAACTTGCCCCCTAAAACCTTTTTTTTTTTTTTTTCTTAGTTTTTAGGCTTTTTTTGTTGTCTTTTTTCATAGTTAGGCTAGCGAGGTCCCGCGGTTAGGCCCTCGCTGCTGTAATAAATGTAAGGGGCGGATCGATGGTGAGTGCCTTGTTACGTGGTTTGAAGCTTGGCCTATTTTAAAAAAAAAAAAAAAAAAAAAAAAAAAAAAACCATAATTTAAGACCAAAATAAAAAATTAAAAAAAAAAAGAAACAAAAAAAAAAAAACAAATTTTGTTGCCTTCCCTTTTAAAACGACAACTTTAGTACCAATTAGATTTTAGGTCCTTTAGGGTTTCGTGTTGCCAAGAGCGTAGGCATGCCCCTTGCTTGGTATTGCAGCATTTATTTGCGCCATGCCGAGGGTGGGTGGCACTGCTGAAGTTTAAGGCAACTAGGGTTTTCCTTCTTTAAGAAGTATAACCCTCGCCTGACGCCGCTGTTGGCCTTGGTCACGCGGTGTCGAAAGGTGTGCGTTGTACTTTTATTGAGGGTTACGAGAATGTTTTACTAATTTATACCTTAGTTCCTGATGGTGTTGTTGATGAAAGTCCGACACCAATATAGGAACTGGCGTATGTTTTAGTAAGCATTCGATTGGTCTCATCTTTTGAAAAAGAGCGACCTGGCCACCTGGGACAAGTGCAATGCATTTTAAACTTGCTAGCCTCGCATTTTGTCAGTAGCTGGGCTATAGATCATAAATCGTGTTTTGATCCTTTCATTTCATGTGTTACCCCATCCTTGGCCTTGCACATACATACTTATGAACCAATTAAAATTTACTAGTAATAGGATAAAATGTTAGGGTAAAATTAGCGTTTTGTTTTGGTTAAAGTGAGTTGATTTACCCTCATGTGCTAGCACTAAATTGAAAGTTTTATCTTTGCTTGACTTGTAGGTGTTGTCGTTGTCATTTCATATTATTGTCGGTGGATTCGCATTTTGCTAGCTAGCTAGACAATCCCTTAAAACAAGCAAAGGTATGACTTCAGAAGAGAGAGCGTTAACTTCGCAACCAAATGTGGCATTAGTGTCGGGTCGAGCATAACCATTAGAGGCATTGGCGTCTCAAAATGCGAGGCTACAGGAGAGCACCAACCCGAAATCATCTTCGCGAGACTTTGTAGAAAAAAAGTAGACCACAACAAGCATGGTCTACTTTGAAACCGAAATTCATGAATCTGGTTGTGTAATCTCGGCGTGCAATGCCTCACCGATTTAAAATTGATTACCAACAAATGAGGAAGGATGAAAGCTTGACTATCATGCGAGGGCTGGTAAAAGATGCCGAGAGGGCTTTTAAGCCTCGAATGATAGCTCTAGAGCCCAAAAGAGTGAGCAAGAGGTATACATGGATAGTGGGTAATATTAGCGACTCATGGGAATATGATCACGAAGTTGCAAATTTGAGTAGTCATCGCCGAGGCTAGAGCTAAAAGAAAAAGCCAAAGACATGGAATGTGGCGTGGACTAAATGTAAAATTGAAGAAAGAAGCCCATCAACCCCCTCATCTTGTCAAAGAAAGTGTTGGGCAAAACCATAAAAGCCAAAGCGTCCCCGGTGAGACGGATAGGGAGAGGAAGCCCTAGAAGAGCGATGCCAAGACAACTTGGTTTGCCAAAGTAGATTCATCACAAATAATAAAACAGAGAATGAATTGGTTCCGTTCATATGGCGCAGATGTATAAGTGCAATATTTTAGGGTCTAGTTTTATTAAGGATGAACCTTATTGTGTAAAACTTCAACATAATAATTTTCAATAAGTCTGAGATCCCAATAAGTTAGTGGAAGCTATGTTGAAGAACATGAGGGAGTCGGAATGCAAGTTAGGCACGGGTGTATAATATTTGCATTGCTAGCACAACCGGCAAAGAAAGACAAGGCTTAATTTTCCCTTTTGGAATGGAGGTTCGTTGGCAACCTTCTTTACAAGTCATGGGTGCAATGCTTTTTCGCGAGCTTGCATTTAAGAAGTTAGGAGATGTCCCGGGAGTTGAGAGGCCGGACTTGAGGCTGCTTGAGGAGCCTGAGAAAAGAAAGAATTATTTGTTGCCTCTAGGGTTGGGGACTTGGCAATGTCATTGCTGGGCAATGCTCTGAAAACTCCATCAAGAAAGATATTTGCATATGGACTTGCATCCCGGGCAATATATTGCTCCATTCGATTATGGAAAGAAGAAGGGATGTATTGATCCTCGGTCGTATACATTGGCATTTGTGATTGGGGTGAATCGAGGTTGATCGGTGAGAGCGATTGGAGGTAAAACGATGGCATTACAAGGGTTTGGATGGCGAGGGGAAGAAAAGAATTGAGATGGAAAGGGCCAGGCATCCATATATGCGATGATCTTTATTTTGGTAGTGGCTCAAGACAAGGCTTGCAAGGGTTGACTTTGATTTGCACGGGGCAGCGTACATTGTCTACTACTTGGCTGATTTTTGCTAGTAAAAGCACTCCTACATGGAGTCAATAGGAAGCCCTGAGCAGCAAGGCAAGCATCGGAGAATGTGCGACTATTTGAAACATTGCGTTGAGTCGCCAATGAGAGACAAAACACTAAAATTTGATATGGCCCCTACTTGACACCATGCGGGCGCGTTTTCATTGTTCTTCAATTCCGTTACACGAGGCCACAATTGGAATCGTTGGATTCTTCAACTCGCCACGGTGGCGGCAATTTAATGCCATAGACCAAGCTTTGGTCCTAGTCACACTTAGCGTGCATATTCTGTTATTCACACGACCATAAATTTACATTCAAACATTCTTGTACTATATAATATTCCAAATAAATTCATTAAACGCTTGTTTGATGCTATTTGAGAAATTATTGTCCATGTGTATAGCTTAGCTCTTCTGTTCGCATGTTTTTTGTGTTATTTATTGTGTGCTTTTTTATACGTCGCAGCTAATGAAAATTATAAAGACAAGAAGTCAAAGCACACCTATACAAGTCACACTATAATTATGTCTCGTGTGATGCGATCTAATTTAATCTCCACACAACGTGGATACATTCGAAAGCAAAGAAAGTGGTCGACCGTCAAGATGATTTTTCGCACACGTCGAATTTGAGAACGAAGCTTGAAAATGTCACCGCTAGGCAAATGGAGAGAGTAGCAAATTACATGCAAGAGTTGAATGAGTATCGCATCTACCGAAAGGAAGGTCACGCGTCGCGATGGGCGAAGTTTCAAAGAGGGATAATTGCACCATCACGGAGGTGCATAATGTAGCCGGGCGGCAGGGGCGGAGCTTATTGTCTGCATGGAGCAGACTACGAGGACGTTATCACAAATTTGGACAAGAATGAGTTTGAAAGAGATTGGCCTAGTAGGAGGGGAAAGTATAAGGCCCACGAGTGCAAGATTGTTGTGGTTCGAGCAAAAGTAGTCGAGCGGCATGTCCAAGTGAAGGGACATTTACCCCATAACAAAAGTTTAGTAAGAGTTTTTGCGCGAGCAAGTATACTACTTGTGAAGGGAAGTGCCCGTAAATTATGGGAGTAAAAAATGGAGGCAAGGAAGCAGTAGTGGCAGCACCAAGAGGGTCAAGCTATCGGAAGATAGTGAGAGTGGGGCACATGGTGAGCCTATCACCATTACATACCTTGTTGCTGACGCTATCCAACTTTTGGAGGTGGCAGGGGTAGCCGTGGCCCGGGGGGTGCATCTATCCTATAGGGGATATGCCACCTGCGTACATAGGGTTGTAAAAAAACCCCTATATACGACACTTTTTTAATCAAAACCCCTACCATACGATTTTCAAATTTTACATGCATATACCCCCTCCCAATTTTATACGTCATTTATCAATTAAAAAACCCCTCGTATACGACCTTTTGTGAACATTACATATACCCCCAATATGTATACGTAACTTTCTTTAAGTATATATAGTTACTTCCTTCTAAATCAAGAATAAGAGACCTCTGTTTTTTTATAATTTGAATTGTCTCCCTATAGATCAAAAGCCTTTTCTCACAAAGACATCCATTTTCTATATGTATGGAACATCATTATAATCACTCATGAACACAAATTTTTCTGATTAATACTTAATGCCTAAATGTAGTAAGCATGATCCTTGCACGTACCTTTAGAACAATGAGAGCAAAACTGCATCCATCATTAAGCTTGAATTGAATCTTGTAAGCCACAAGAACACAGAACTAGCAATAGACAGCTGGTACATCTGCAACCTGTGGCAACCAAATCGTTTCAGCATTCATGACCCATCCTCCAAACAAGATGAAAAAAATCTCAAGAGGAAGCCAAATCGTTTTCAAATTTGTAATCCCATCCAAGGAAAAACAACGAGTAGAACAAAAGAAAAACATTACCAGTAATCTTAGTGTTGCAATCGATTGATGCCCCCCTACTGAATAGGTCACAAATCACTAAGCCCTCTCCAGATCATACCATGTTTGGTTCCCTCGCCACGGAACACCCTCTCCATTAGTGTACGAAGAATTCAAAAAAGCAAGACATTGTATCAGGGTATACATACTAAGAACCCACAAAAAGTAACCCCTTCATGTTTACGACACGTGGTTTGGGAGTTCTTCTAAGTGACTCCCCTTGAGCAGCGGGTGGAGCCGTGAATGGCCTTGTAGATATTCGAGCCTAATTGGAGAATGAGAGAAGCTCCGAACCTAACCCTTTCCCAAGAGAATATTCGCCAAAGGACCGTCGGCCGATGGATATGACAAGATGGTCAAATTAGAGGACACTAAAACGCCATTAGCGGCATTGAAAATCGAGAGGCAACGGTCCTCGGGGAAAACAACGATCACTTGCGCAATCGACAAGATCGTTGGACTCGACCCTTTAGGGTGACTCGGAGTATCGATATCCTATCTCCCTCGCGAAAGTATTTGTATGAGAGCGGGGGGAAGAGCTAAAAGCTTGCTGATTTCAGACATTGCCCGGCCAGGTGGTGACAACCGACACAGGTGGGCTGGTACACTCTAGGGTGTGGGCATCGCTGTACATGGCGTGTTCTTGATTGATGTTGCAAAGCCGCTTGTCCAAAGCAAGAGGGATGGATTTTCCCTAAGTTACAATATGCCATATTAAATATGCAAGGTCGATGCCAGCCTGCCACAACTAGTTGCTCGCAGGAGGGATGGGCAGATGCACACTTTTGAGAGCTATCGCGAGATGGAATTGTGGAGGGGAGTGGAGGAGCCGCGTGAAGGAGAGGCAGTGCCAGACATTAACCAGTCCTACCACCACCTCCAGGGCTGCAGGGTGATTGGGTTGATCCAAATGACCAATGAAAATGAGACATTAAATTTTGAGACAGATTAAATTTTGACCTGTATCATTTTGTGAATGGATAATAAGGTATAATGACGTTATTTCAAATAAACCTTTAGATTCTTGTCAAACAGGAAAATCGAAAAGAGAGTGGTTGCTTGCGATTCTGAAACAGGAAGGTCATCGAGTTCTGAATCAAAGAGGGATGGGCCAATAATGCCTTTGACATCTAGACCTCTGGTCAGGCCTTCTTTCCTTTGAGCAACATGACAGATAAAATCATGGTAACCACTGCAAAGAAGGGTCTGACGTAGAGGGACAGATTCCATTGGGATTAGCAGTCGAAGCATGGATGGGTTCATCACTCATCATGTGATTGACGAGTAAAAGCATCGAGGCTTCCCAATCTTTCACCCTGGCTTAGTCTCTTTTGTTTGTCCTGTTTGATGTATCTAATTTTCCCCCTAGGATGAGGTCGCTCACTCATTTTAGGTGGCGAATTAGATACATCAAGCAGGAAACTCGAAAAGGGAGTAAGCCGGGAGCGCAACCCTCTTGAATGGTTGTCAGCTAACCAGGCCTGATATTCTCCGCGGCAAACAATGTAGACTTCTCAAAATTCTTGTTACCCCCTATAAATAGAGCGAGCTTTGCTCTGACTCTCTTTTGGGGTGTCTCTGTGTCAATGTAGCTTAGTTACTTTGCTAGATTATATTACACAAAGATGCCCCAAATGGGATCTGGAGCAAAAATCGTTCGTTCTAGAGGAGGTAACAAGGTTTTTGAGTACTCTATTTTTATTGTGGGCCCGAATGATATCAGCCTAGTGGTTGCTTGCGATTCTGTGGGTTCATTGGATGTTAGTGATTGATGAGTTCAAGCATCGAGACTTCCCAATCTTTCTTTCCCCTCCTCTTTGGGCAATGTACTTAGTTTACATGCTAAGTTCCATTGTCCAAAGAGGGGTGAAAGCAAGGCTTGGGAAGTCTCGATGCTTGCACTCAGATCGATTTGGGAATTCGCGATGCTTTGACTCTGATGCCAATTAGGACAAATGCCAATTAGGATTAGTGGACTAACTGTCATCTCTTTCATCCTGGCTTAGTCTCTTTTCTTTGTCCTGTTTGTTTTATCTAAAGTGCCCCTTAGGATGAGATCACTCGCTCATTTTAGGGGGCACTTTAGATATATACAAACAGGATAATCGAAAAGGGAGTAAGCCTGGAGCGTGACCCTCTTGAATCGTTGTCAACTCACCAGGCTTGATATTGTCCATGGCAAACAATATAGACTTCTCGAAATTCTTGTTACCTCCTTTAGAAAGAGCGAGCTTTGCTCTGACTCTCTTTTGTAGTCTCTCTGTGTCAATGTAGCTTAGTTACTTTGCTAGGTTATATTACACAAAGAGGCTCAAAATGGGAGCCAGAGCAAAAATCGTTCATTCTAGAGGTAAAAGTTCTCGTATGCAAGTTGCTATGACGTCCGAGGTGAGAGCGTACCCTAATTTCAAGCCAAAGTGGTGCCTGGGCATTGTCCACCTATATAGCAGTTGTTGGGCACCAAATCATGGAACATCCTAACTCCTGCTATTGATGGAGAACCTTGAGCATCACTATGACTTGAAATTAGAGGACGTGTCCCCTTCGGCGTGGTGGTGGATTGTACAAGGACGGAGGTAACAAGGTTTTTGAGTACTCTAATTTTGTTGTGGCCATGGATGATATCAGCCTAGTGGTTGCTTGCGATTCTGTGGGTTCATTAGAGAGAGATTAGTGATTGATGAGTTCAAGCATCGAGACATCGTCCCATCCAAAGTGATAGATCTGGCGTAACTCCGGTAGGCCAAATCGGCATTTGAATGCCATCCGGACCTATAATTTGTACCTCCATTCCTTTGGACGGCACCTGCCATGTAAACCCATTTGGTATTCAGAGCATGTGCCATTCAAAGGAATAGAGTACAGATTATAGGTCCTGATGGCATTCAAATCTCAATTTGGCGTACCGGAGTTATGCCTTACCTATCCATTGGGTGGGACGATGTGGATCATGTATCTTGTGAACCCTCTTCAAGATCAGACTCATCTCAATTGGTCCGTGGCTGCTTGGCCCCTTGGCAGGCGTTTGAATGCCATCGGGATTGTGTATCTGTACCTCCATTCCTTTGGGCAACACTTGCCATGTAAACTCATTAGGTATGTAGAGCATGTGTCACCCAAAGGAATGGAGTACAGAGTATACGATCCTGATAGCATTCAAATGCCAATCTGGCGTATACATGAAAGAAACATAGAAAGAACCATCATACATGAACGAAACATATAGAAGACAAAAACTTATAACAAAAAACTTTACTTTTTATTAATAGTGCCAGGGAGGGACGGTTACAATAGTTTGAAAATCCTCATGACCAGTAACTAGTTACAACAGACTGAAGATACTCATCACATCATCTTTCTAGGCAACACCATCCTCATCAGTTTCATCATTCGGAGTTCCATCCTCTTCTGCCTGGTGACCTAGGTTCAACCTCCGATGACCCTTTCCCTTAGTGCAACGTCGTCGAGACATGTTTCTTCTAGCATGTTCTCTGTTTGTCAAGGTAAAGTGCGAAGGAGAGTCCGATGGATCACGTAGGCCAGTCAAATCCTCAACCCCGTTGCTTTCCGGACTGCCCGTCTGTGGTCCGGACTCCTCGGTATCTTCGCTCGACCGACTCTCGTCGAGAATATGGCTTGGTTTATATCATCTTCGGCCATCATCCAGCGAAGTGGAGTGCAATTGAATGTCTTCGTCAACATGGTTTGCAACATTTATTGCAAGCAGCTCGTCCTCACTATCTTCGAAACTGTCCTCTTCCACTTCGAAATCTGCATCCATGAAAGGAAATTGTAGCTTATCGATTGCGGATGTACCACTTTTTTGCGATTCAATAGTCCCGGTTTGAGAAGTTGTATACAAGTTTGTACGCCTTCTTATGTAGCAAGCGTTTAAGGGTGACAGCATGTATATACTTATAGGCACTCCAATTCCTCTCACTTGCACTATTGGAAGATACCAAAGGAAGATAGTCATTGCAATTGCACGCAAGGTGTCGCTAACTTGCCTCGTGGGCTTGCCACCATGCATAAGATTCCATATTTGTTCTTATGACTCTCCGGTCGTCGCACTCTTCATCTGCCCACCTTTCACTCGCCACAGTCTCGGTATTGATTAACTCGGCAATGAAAAGCTTGTAGTCCGAGCTGTTGGGATAGAACATTTTTGCAACCTTCTTCAACGAACCTATCACTTCTTTATATGTATGCTGGTCCATATCGTGGTTGTGTGGGTCTAAGGCATGTGCGGCGCCATGAAGATCATTGTATGACTTCTTCCATCGTTCATTGAAGTCTCTGAGTAGTGCTACGCGCTTAGCATTGTCAAATGGCGCATTGGGGCCATCACTATCTAGGAAGGATTGAATGGAGTGCCAACACCTCCAGACCTTTCCAGTGCTTGCCTTCGAAGAATCAAGGGTTTTGATGGCATGACAAACAGGTTGCATGCACCTCACATTATTCTTTACACCTTTCCAAAATGTCTCCCGCCCAAGCATTTCTCGAAGGGCAGCGGCTTGTTGTCAGTGTTTGGCAGCATTTTTCCCTTTCTGCCTCCTTTCCCATTCAAAAAACTCTGTATGATTGAAGGTTGAGATAATCCAATCACGACACTTAAGCACTCTTTCAAGACAAATGTAATTGGAACCAAACCGAGTTTGCCCAGGATTCAGGAGTGCTAGGGTCTTCTGACGCAATGACTTGTAAATGGCATAAATTGCCGGCTTCTTTGTGATGAATTTTACAAGTCGGACGCTTCCGAATGGGATCTTTGAACCATGTGTCTTTGTGAGAACCAATCCTCCGAAAATAGGGTTTCGAGCAATGGCATTGGCAAATAGTAGTAGCGTGCAACCACGAAATTCGGACTCAATAATTCCACTCGCTAGCTTGCAATTAGACGTGTTATCCATTACAACCTGAAATATTCTCTTCGGTCCAAAACTCTCTATCATGGTCTTTGTTTTCTGAAAAATCCAATCTCCTGTCACTTGGTCAGTTTTGATTTCTACGGTTTTCAAAAATACTTCGCCCCCTGGATACACGATCATGAAGTTTATAAGATGGTCCTTATTTACATTGCTCCAACCATCAGTCACTGGTGAAGCTGGTCTGGCTTCAGTCACACGACACAACTTCATCTCAACCCTCTCGACCATTTTTCTGTGTATTTCATCAACCATTTTATTGTTGGCATGCTTGTATCAAGGCAACCTAAAAGCCGGCCCTGCTTTGGCAACTTCCTGGAAGGCTTCTTTCATTGCTTTGTGCTCCAAAACATGTGGAGACAAACCGGCATATAAAAATGCCTCTACAACCTTCAATTGCGCCTTCTTCAGTTGCTCTGATGTTAAGAAATGATCAACCCTCTGTTGCTTCGTCTGTCTTTCCACTATTTCAATTGTCTCTATCATTCTCTGCTCTCCCGTGCTTATACCTATTGACCCTAGTCCACCCTCTGATTGGTATGCTGTCCCAACAGGGAGGATTCGTCTGCTCCTGCCCGACACTGCTCTTGAGTATCCGTAACTCGTCTTGACGTAGTAATCATTCACCTAAAATTACAAAAAGAGACCTCAGTTATGGCCGTTGCAGTTCCCCAGTGCATTGATTCATATGCAACTATGCACTTACACTCCAAAGCCAGTTTGCATGTGCGCCCTTGTGCTATTGATTCATATGCATCTATGCACTCCAAAGCCATTTTGCATGTGCGCCCTTGTGCTATGGAGATCGAACAAGGCCCCCAATTTTGGACCAAACCGTGTATCAACCTAGCAATTTTTGTATCCTTTTCAAATCGTGATAAGTCGATAAGTGATCATCTAAAAGGAGATTCAAAGGCGACGCTTAGAGAACAAAACTTCTATGAAGTGTTGCTCCATGGCCGAAGCTTAGAGAACAAAACTTCTATGCTTTGAGCTTCGCATTAAACAGAGGCAAACATAAAGCAAACACAAGATTCTCATGAATTGCTGCCAGAACAGGGCTTCGAGCACGCAACTCAAAAACTTCGAGCTTTGAGCATTAAGGATTCTGAGGCGACAGAAACTGCTTTAGACCTCCAGCCGTGCCACTCTTGCAAGTGACGAAGTCAATTGCGTGCAGTAATTTCAGACAGAATTGGCACTAATTTTAGATGAACGTTTATTTGTTTAGCATATAATAATAAGTCATTCCCCCCTCTGGAGTCTTAGCCAAGATTTCTTTTGTTTTCGTTCTCTTTTTAGGCGTAGCCGTTCTTGTGTTCATTCATAATTATGCTGAAAAGACTAGAATGCCTTTTGCAAGTCTTGACACTTTGATAAATTTCCACTTCAGAAACAAGGCTTACAATTGCAGTTTTGAAGTCACAAAATAAGGGTATCGTATGATCATAATGGAAAGACTCTAACCTATAACTTTATACAGACAAATCTGATCACAGCAACTTACGAGATACAACTAACAATCGATGCAGAAATTGTGATGTAGAGAAGCTGTTACGCACATGTCTGGAAAGATATGTTGTAGCAGAAGGCAAAACAGTAGTTCCAAGATACTGATCAGTGTGGGATTTCATGCATAAAGCACCAACTTCTGAAAAAGCCATCCAATGTCGGACAGTAGATGCAGATAGGAGATGCAGACACCATGAAGCTTTGACGACTAAGGATGTGTGTAAATTGGAGTATCTTGATTATCATGTAGACGCACCACGTTCATACCAGAATGAGTCTACAGGCTATCACAAGGGCTTCAGATGAAAACAACGATGAAGTAGCAACTTCAGATGAAGACAACGATGACGTAGCAACCTCTGCCATACCAAACGGCTAATGAATAATCTGCCAACAAATTGATGACGTGCAGTAAAGCAGGCCCAATTCATAGTGAAGACTACCCAGACGAAGAAGTGCAGTGCAGATCTTTTCATGCCGTAGCTAACAGAGAACCATACCTCAAAAAACAAGGGCAAAATTTCTGTGAGATATAAATTTACATGATAATTAACTACTTTTCACACATACAACAAATTACATAATTTTTCCCACCAAATCCAACATAGTAACTGCAAAATGAATATTATCCAACGGCACTTAGCTGAATGGAAGTTCCGACAGCCCTGGTTGCTGTAGCCATGTAATAGATAAATTGCTGAAGTATGTATAACAAGAACCAGGTCTCTTGAACATGTCCGATCGCAGAGGTTAAACCACAGACTTGGCTACTTGCAATACTCTTTCCAATTCACACAGATGGTGATGCATGAATTTCTCAAACTTACAAGACTCTTCTTTTGATGTGAACACATTATTCAAGGACTCCTACTTCGACTCCTGTGTCTATACCTGGGCGGCAGAGGACTCCTATCGAACATTATCACCAAGCATTAAGATCATCAATTACAAAATCATAATAAAAGCAACATACTTATTGACTGGAAACCTTACCCATTCATTACTGGTCTTTCGCGGCGAGGGGGTGGAGAGTAGCTCATACTTCTTCCTCGACGTGAGTAGGGAGAAAGACTACGTCCTCGTGGGGCTCGACTTCTAAAATAAGAATCGATTGAATGTCAGAACAGACAAGAACATTCATAATCAATAAAATTAGAGAGATAGAACAGCAAATTCAAACCTCTTTCCATAGCTTGGACTACGACGATGGCGTGGAGGTGTTCGACTTTTAACACGCCCGCCTGAGCCAAATCCGCCTGGACCAATACGTAAAACACACTCTCGAGCAAAATGGCCTGCCTCACCACATTCATAGCATTTCATATCTTCACCACCTCGACCGCCACGGGGCCCTCCACGGCCTCCGCCTCCACCTCCACCTCCACCTCCACCTCCAGCAGAATTCCGTGAGACCTCAACACGCCAACCATTTTTGCCTATATCAAGTAAAATCATGTCAAAGATGGTATAACGCATCAAACGTACCAGGATCGAAGCATAAGAAATGTTCAAGGTAATAAACCGAGAGATCACCATTCATGCAACGAAATCAAGGACTGAAGTATTCAAGGTAATGAACCAAGAGATCACCATTCATGGAACGAACTGCGTCGTGTGCATCCCGCATATCATCAAACTCAATAAAAGCGAAACCAGGAGGCCGTCTGGCAACCCAAACACTGCAAAGCGCGTTTTCATAAAGGTCAGAAAGAAAGGAAACAAAGAACAAGAAACATGCTGGAACAGTAAGGACAATGCTTGGTGGCTTAAGAGACGGCATATAACAGAAAGTAAAACAATAATCACAAGTTTACAAGTTCGATCCTAAGGTACAAAAGAGAAAATAGAAGGCATACTCAAAAAAGAGCAAAACTGCAGAGGAAAGAAGCAGAAACATACCTTCGAAGGACGCCAAAGACTCTGAACTCATCTTCAAGCTCCCGTTCCGTGGCTCGCGGATCCAGATTTCCAACATAGACGCGGGCCATCGGAGTTCTCACACAGCCCTAAAACAAGAACCTATTTTTTTCCCTTATAGTTTGAAGGGCTCCTCTATTCTATTTTCATGCTCCGTTGAACTGTGGCCGTCAATAATAGCATATTAACACAATCCCGTGGAATTACTACACCCTTTTTACATCCTTTATGTTATCTCAAATCCCTAGCCAACTCTAATGGGTCCTTAACTCTAATGGGTTAGAAAAAAAAAATCAAAAAGTTCTCCGTTGGATGCTTGTAGTGTGATACACATGGGACTGCACACCGTACACGTGGCAAAAACCCAAACCCAAATCAGAATGAGCTGCATGCTCCAGCCAGCGCAGAGATGCATGCTGAGGTTCAGAGCTGTAGATTTTTGGGCATTCGCTTGTGAAGCTAGTTCTACAATACTAAGCCGAGGAATTATACTCTAGGAAATTTTGAATTAGCACAAGTATCAAACATAGCCAGTTCTCAAAGCAAGCTAGTCTCTGAGCCAGAGACCTGCCATGCAACAACGAGAATGCAAAACATTCCTTTCATTCTTCTGCTGGCCTTCAACAACATGAATGCAACACTTGCTGCCCATTTTTGCAAAATGGAAACACATAGCTAAGCTACATAGCTATTTTGATTGCTATTCTGCCCATATGTGTTTGCTGCCCATTTTTGCATAAAGGAAGCAAGAAGCGGCAAGAGGGCCGCCGCTGGCAGGGTTTATGGCCATGCTGGATACAAAAGAATGGCAGTTCCAATCAGAAGAATGGCGGTGCTCAATTCACAGCTCTCTTCCCTGATCTAGCTCCCCCTGCTCTCTTTCGAAGGGCAAGGCTGTTCTATTTTGTTCGATCCACTCTCTTCCCTGATCCAGCCTGCTTCAAATTTACATTCACTTCTATTCCTTGATCCAGCCTGCTTCATGCTGCACGCACAATCGGCCATGCTTGCTTGCTTCAATCGGCCATGCTTCCTTGCCTCCTTGCTGTCTCTTAAGCACGCTGAGATGCCACAAATAGAATCTACACAGAACCATTGAAGTAAACAAAAAAAAGCCAATCCAATGGCTACCATATTTTCCACCAAAAACAATTTAACCCGGAGCCTAAAAACAATTGCAGAACTCTAATCAAAGAAAGTTTATTTAGCAGGGTGACCCAGTGTAAAAGTTTTTGGGTTGCTCGAAAGTAAACCCTTGGGGAGGGGCTTAAGATACTTTTATCTTGGTTTCGAAGATCCTAGAGGTAAAAATCCATCCTCCACGATCCCGGCCATTTTCCTATAAGATCCGTTTAGGAGCTCTCCTTTCGCCATATTGACACAAGCAAGTGGACACAGGTTGATTCAGGTCGCCAAAATCCTCGTCGCATCCTAGTCGTCTGTGGAGATCCCAACCTAGAAGATCCCCATCTCTGGGATCCCGCATCCGAATCGATTTTCCACCACGGGATTTCGAGCTCCGGGATTACAGCAGGGTGGCTAGTATCGTCCCCAATTTCAACCACCTTTATCCCATCCTCCGAGACCCCGACATGCAATGGCAGTTATCCTCTCCTTCGGGATCCCCCCTGATTGTCGACTTGTATCGGACGCGGTTATTCCCACCTCCGGACCTTACATGGATCTCCTCCTCGGGGATCACGCGCGCATGGATGATATCGCGGTCGTGGTTGTTCCCACCTAAGGGGTCCACGTCTAGGCCTGACGTGGATCCACACCTCCAGGATCATGCATTTTCGGCTGATATCAGTCCCACGTGTCCCAATTCGTGATGTTCCAACATAATATACCTGCATGAATAAGTATATTATACTACCATCGCCACTCATGCATGTCGCCTTGACGACATTTACTTGAAACCGCGTGGTTGCACCACGGGGACTTTTATGTTGCACATGCCTTTAAACATGTGCATATAACCCCTTTTTTGCCACATGGCAAAACCCCACATAACCTTTTGACCCTAATCCTAAAAGGGCCATGTAAAAGGAACCAAAAGGGAAACCCTAAACCTTTTTCCATTTCATATTCCAGCTTCCATGAGCCATTCCAGCCAGGTGCTAGTGCCATTCCGCATTGCCGACGCCGCCAAAGCCGCTTTACTAACGCAATCCTCAGATTTAGTCTTCAGCCGGTAGAACATGAGCATGGGCGGCTTTTCAACGGTAGAGCAAGGCAATGATCGGTGAAAATGGCTATTCGGTTTGTGCAATGTGACTTCCGCCAAGCAACGAAGCCGATTAACATGTTGATTTAGCCTTAGAGGCCTTATAGATTCTGAGATCACAAGCCCTAACAAAGGAACCTAAACATGTATGTTTAGGTAGATAGATTAGATGTTATTCTATGTTTCAGTTATATGGATGATTATGTTCTATTTTATGCGCAGTCCTGTGTATTGGGAAGGGGGGTAGAGACCATGAAAGCCTTAGTAGATGATATACATAGATAGCCTCATTAATTCCCAATTAATGCGACCTGTGCATAAGAGCACGTTTGGCTGGGGGTGGCAGTTCCCAATTAATGCGACCTGTGCATAAGAGCACGTTTGGCTGGGGGTGGCAGACAAGAAACTCCATCACTTCGACTGCCAAAGAATGAAGCAAAGAATCACAGCTATAGCCAGAATCAAGTGTTCGATCGGAGGAGCAAGTACGAGAGAGAGACAACCAGGGCCCAAGCAAAGCTTCGACTCCGACTACTTCGAGAAGTGGCCTCAAGTAGAAGACCGCTCGTCCAACACAATGTCAGGATGAGAGACAATGCCGGTCATGTCAAGATCATTCGCGCTGCAGCATCTAGGTTTTGCATGACGACATCTTCGGGATGCAACTCTACCTCCTGTGACAGCAGCAACACTTGACAACCTCCTTATGACACGAGTGTCCTCAACAATAGAAGGAGGAATGGCCCGACATCTTCAGAAACTGCGGCCACGACTCAAGCCAACAGACGTCGAGGAATTCTTTGGGACGACTCGACATCAATGAGTCAACTGAGGAGGCAACCTCTCAATGACCATAATCCCGCCTTATGTTGATATATGGTGATGCTTGTAACATGCGTGTTAGATGGAGATGCTTGTGACATGCGTGTTAGGTGGAGATGCACTTACAAATGTACCGCGACGATGAGATATGCCTTCAACAACTAGACGATGACTTCATCAAGTACTCCTACCAACAATTAGAAGAGGAGAAGCCAAACGTATCTCCGACACGAGGGAAGGAATGATAGAGGCAACATGAGGTTTGAAACTATGGAACGTGATCAAGTGCAACTAGAAGGTAGCACAAGACTAGAAGGCAGCATAGCACCTTAAAACGCAACAACGTCTAAGCCATCAAATCGAGGGGATCCAGCGGTGTAAGGTTGCAACCCCGATGGAGAAGCGACTTAGGCAAAACCTACCAAGAATCGCCCGATTCAACTAGAAACCTCATCGTGGTCTCGAATGCAACTTGGCGAACCCAAGGATCGACAATTGAAGGGCAACTAACTTAAGAAAACAACTCTTTAGAGTCTAGCCAAAGAAATTGCGCACAACCGTGAGGCATCTCCAAAGATCTTCGGGAATTGTGGAGGGGGAACAATTAATGCCCAAGATCAAGATTAGAAAACGCAATCCACCCGGGAAGCATCAGCGCCACATCCTTAGTTAGAGCGGGGATAGGTTCAATGCGTATCGTTTTATAATAATGCATTTTTTTTCGTTTGATAAGACAAATTTGGCGTTTAATCGTCAAAAATAAAGATCAAAAAATTCCCTCCGAAAAATTTCGGCGGGCCCCTCACAGAAGTTTAAACTTTCATGGCTTGTTTTAAGCATGTGAGTTTAACCTTTACGTAATAAAACAAAAAAAAAAAAAATTTAATTTTCGCTGTAACCTGAAACCTTACATTTAAACGCTGAATATGTTTTCGTAAAGCCTGAAGGTTCATGACTGTGAAAAAGATTTTTTTTCGTCGCGAACCTTCGTTTTGCTTCTGAACCTGTTCAGCGTGTAATGAACCGGAGAGTTTAGCGAAAATAAAATAAAATTGTTCAGCGTGTCGTCGCGGTTTAAAGCAGGTTTGGCGACGAGAAGGTTTAAATTATTTCGGTATTTTTAAATTATTCGAAAAGGTTTAAACTTCGCGAAAAAAGTTCAGCGTGAAAAGCGGAAGGTTCCCTCGGTGAAATTTTTCCGTATTAAATTAAACGAAAAAATCATGTTTTTCCCAAAAATACGTATTTTGTACTTTTATAATCCCTAAAAAATAATTTCATACGTACAGAACCTATCCCTGAGTTAGAGTGGGAAGCAAAGCGTGTGGTGCCGTAGCCAACAAACATTGGAGAGTTCAAACATATCAACGAGTCTACCAGTCGAGCACGAGCTGATGTACAAATAGGAGAATACAAATTATAAACACCATCGCACCGGGAGGAACATTGACAACATGGCCATGGAGTATGTGTGCAACTCGAGGTACCAGAGGAACCTAATAGTATTTGTAACTGTCTAAGCTATATGCCTTGCATAGAGGGCTGCCTGGATCTTACCACGGGGGCATTCTAGGCCCTTGATTGTGCCAAGTGTTCAGATTGGACGGCTGAAATTGGATGGGACATTAAGGTGACAATCGTCGATAATTGGAGCCATCCGGGCCATCGGTTGATGGTGACATGGCATAATGGACGGATAAGAAGCATCACAGAGCATCGACCATAGGGGTCTGACGGCAAAGACCAAATACTATTGCGACCAGAGTGCCTTTGTTTGCGTGCTTTTGCTCCGGAGTTGGATTTGGGAGTTTGGGCTTTGATTTCTAACATACCCTATGCTCTAATAGCAATTTTTTCCCATCTATGGTGATGCTTGGTGACGGTCTTTGGATTCTCCAACAGAGGCGTGATGAACAATAAAGTTTTCTCGCTGAGGTTTTTCGTTGGTTTTTTCCCACCTTAGATTGTTATTTTCATCAGCCATATTTCCTAAAGAGGTTCGTCTGTGCTCCGGCCCTGTTTGGGTCTGTACTGCACTTGCATGGCCAAGCAATCCGGCTGAACATTTTCGTTTTTAGGTTGTAGGACACTATTTTGGAATTCTGAGACATTGCAAATCCACTCTAGCTGTGGCCTCAAATCTGGCCCTTGCATTCATCGTAGCATATATTTAAATTCATACGGTTTCTTTTCTGCCATCTCAACTCGAGAGCTGTTTCCCTTGCTTACTTGATTCCTGTGTGTTTATGAGCCCAACTAAGGAAGATGCTTATGAATTTTGAGACAAGTTCTAGAATCTTTTTGCTGCAAGAAATAGCACATGGATCAATTGCAAGCAAACTCTAGGGATTTTTTATTTGCAAAACTGACTTGCTATTCTTCTGTTGTCACTAGATTTGTATGCTTCGTTATTTGTGGAGCTATTTGAGTAACACTTTGATTTCCATTTTACTTTGTACCCTATGTTCGCCATTTGGGTTTGAAAACCAGGGATTGAATGCAAAGGGGTCTCATTTTGCAGGTTGCTTTGGCATTTTTTACATGCCAATTCTTGGGGGTGCGATTCCTGCTTCAACATCTCCAAGTCATGGTAAATTTGACAGAAACCCGGGGATTTGGGTGGACAAAGAGGTATAGATTTTTTTTCCTTTCTTGAATCTCGATTTGTTGAACCAGCCTTACATATGCCTGGACTAACCTGCCAGCTGGATGCCTGGCCTTGTGGAATAGTGTCGTGTTGAGTGTGCGGCTTGGAGCTTATGTGACACCCTACAGATTACAGTCTTATCCAGGTGCATTGTTCCCAAGATGAAGAGTTGCAGCCTGCATAAAGGGGAAAATTTGTTCAGGCATGTATATAGATGGTTTGAGAAAGAGTTATAGTCCGATGCTTTTGGCACATCGTAAGTTATTTTGTTATTATTATAGCATGGAAAACATTAAGCTAGATTTTCTCTCTTTCTTAAATGCTTAGGTTTGAGAAAGAGTTATAGTCCGATGCTTTTGGCACATCGTAAGTTATTTTGTTATTATTATAGCATGGAAAACATTAAGCTAGATTTTCTCTCTTTCTTAAATGCTTAGGTTTGATTTCCTGTACATTTGTTGGTCCTTACCTGCTGCCAAATGCTCTGATGTAAGTTTATGCATTCCTTGTGTCGTGCCTTATTATGTTACCATGTACCACAAGATTATGGCAATTGCAAAAGCATGGAGAATGGGCCATATGGACTCAACTTCTTTGAAAAAATGTAGCTGGAACTGATTTATGCGAAATAACAAAGATGGAGTTGCCATATGACCATGTATATAAATGTGGTTCCTTCCATTTTGTTGTGTAGGATTTGAATCCAGCGGATGAATTTGGCTTATGTATTTCCAACAAAAGTTTAACCTATTTACTGCGGCCTCAATATTTGGTACAGCCCAATAACATGGAGATATTATCTTTGTTACAACTTCGATATCACTTTACTTTTAAGTTAAGGTAAGGAATTGCAAGAAATTAAATTTCATTAATTTCCCTTGGCAGGCAATTTGGTTGCTAGCAACATCTTGGAAGAGCTTAGACACAAACTCAAGCACCACTTGGATGCAAAGCTGCTTCCAATTACGTCATGGCTGGTGGAACATGCCAATTTCTTGCACACATTCATGTTGAGGATGAAGCAGTAGAAGTCTTGACTGTCACTGTAAGTTTGTCAACTAAATTTATCTTGAGAATTGTAAGAGCTTAATAGATGTTCCTTTACAAGCATTGCCCACATATTCATTTTTACCGGATGTTGTTTCAAAAGAGGTATTTCAATTTCACAGCAGCAGGTTTAATGAATTTGAATGCATGTAAAAGTTGGGTTTGACTCACAGAACAAAGGACTTCATTGGACAAGTCCGTTCAGTCACGAGATGTTCAAAGCTTAAGAAGCTACATCTAGAAGTAACAAAGTTGACAATTCAAACATAGTTAAAGGTATAGACGATCTGACTCAAAACACAGATTGCCAGAGGAGATAGAAGCAGTTGTAGAGATAAAACGCATGAGATTTTGCAATAAATATTGCTTTCTGTTATTATTAACTTGACCTTCACAGATATCACAGATCATTAATTTTTTCTGTTGTGCTTTTTGATATCGTATGGTGCCAATCTGTATAAACCTTGACTTCGAGTAGATTGTTATCTTAATTATTGAATGGTTCTGGGTAGCAAATACAATAATTTCCACAGCTGTGAAGACCATTTGCATTACATGCTTGGCAAGTTGTACTAAGCTTACAACTTGAGCTGAGAAATGTCATAGTTCCTTGCAAGTGGTTCAGTTTGTTGTCTTGAGCCATTGCTTTGGAGGTCAAATAGTTGCATCATGCAAGATAATGCCTTATGCCCGACATTGTTTTACATGCAACCTCACATTGTTCTACATGCACAAGACTCGCCTTAAAATTACTTCAATAGAGCATGTTTTTACAGGTTGCACTCTTTCTTAGCGTTT
This sequence comes from Isoetes taiwanensis, assembly GCA_021234155.1. Classification (NCBI taxonomy): domain Eukaryota; kingdom Viridiplantae; phylum Streptophyta; class Lycopodiopsida; order Isoetales; family Isoetaceae; genus Isoetes; species Isoetes taiwanensis. Next base: position 60,598 of record JAJEKV010000608.1, on the reverse strand, counting down.
GAAATATTGCAATAAATATTGCTTTCGGTTATTATTTGCTTGGCCTTATCACAGATCACTGATGTAAGACTTACATGCTTGGCAAGTTGTACTGAGCTTACAACTTGAGCTGAAAAATCTCAGAGTTCCTCACTGTAGAGCCATTGTTTTGGAGGTCAAATAGTTGCATCATGCAAGATAGTGCCCTATGTGTGACATTGTTCTAATGCTATCTCACATTGTTCTACATGCACGAAGACTGGCCTTAAAATTACTTCAACAGAGCATATTAGCTAAATCCTAGAACTTTCTTTCAAAAACGTTGATACGTAAGTGATAGAATAACAACCATAATTTAACATTAGTGTTTGGGTCTGTTGTGTATATGCATTTTATTTTCAAGGACACATTGCCGAATCATGATGAATGCATAAGGCAATGGCTTTACATATGGTTGGAGACGGTGAAGCCATTCAGTGCTCTATGGATGAACAAAACCCATCTTTCAGGTATTATGCAGTGCATTGCAGAGTACAAGGTGGCAATGCAGTGCAAGGTGCATTGCAGAGTGCAAGGTGGCGATGCATTGCTATGGGATAGGAATTTTCGTGGCATGGATTTAAGCATGCATTATATTGGAAAGACATATTTTACATTGAAGAAATATATTTAATTTCAATTAATAAATTTATTCCAGACTATTTGGCAAAGGAGCTGTGTGGGATGTGATACTTTCTTACTAGACAAACACGAAAATATTAAGCTGCCTTTGTGGCTCATACGTACCGCACCATTTACATATTTTTCAACGTTCTATTTCATTGTAAACATTTAACTTTTGCAATTCAAACCTAGCAATGAATGCTAGCAATTGTTTTGTTGCCTTTATATTTAAATTGCTTTATTGTCTTTGTTTTGCACAATGATGCTTGTGGATGTGTATTAAGATATTACTTAGATAGATGTGCTTATGTCTAATAGCATTACAAAAAAAAAACAAAAACAAAATGAAATACAATGCTCATTTACTTTGCTTCATTTTGTTTCTTACATGCACCACTTTAGACCACCCTATGGGTTCTTTACTTTGCTTCATTTTACAATACAAAGTTGGTTCACATAACCATTAAAGAATAACAACTATAAAAAAACAAACAAAAAGAAATACAATGCTCATTTACTTTGCTTCATTTTGTTTCTTACATGCACCACTTTACACACTTATTTTGCTTCATTTTACAATTCAAAGTTGGTTGACAGAAACATTAAAGGATAATAACCATCGGTGCGTAACTTGTATATATATTGTTATTCCCTCCCTTTCATAGTGTAACATATCAAAAGGAAGAGATGCCGGGAAATTCGGATGGGGTCAAGCAATCAATAGCCTCAACATTCGTCTGACAACATGCTATCGACAAGAGAAGGACCCGACATGAGAGATATTAATGGAGTGTCACAACAATATCTGATCCAGAGGCATCCAGCCGCCAAGATGAAGAATTCAACGTGGAGGATGTTGTCAATGAAACCAAATTCAGGCCCTTGAGAAGTGACATAGAATATTTCAAGTGGTTAACTACGCCATCAAACCACCAGCAATGGGAGGCCTCTAATGAACAAAGTTGACCTCTACATCGAGGAAGAGCCCGGAGTCTCGAGCAACTCGAAAGAACATTACCTTACTGCTTCAAGAAGGCAACGAGGGGATGAGCTACTAGCAAGATTGAGGAGCTACGATCATATAGTCGAGTAGGATAGGTGTGACGTTCCCTGGAAATATATGCTATCTGATATTATATATATATTATATATATATATTTTTTTTATATATATTCTTATGTTTGTCCTCCTATATCCGACCGTTGATCCGAGATCCTACGGCTCACGTGGCTTTGGGACGTATCCTACAGCCCAGATGGCTTGGGAGTTTGTGTATAGACTATATGTAAGCGATCCTACGGTCCAGGTTGATTTGATCCTGATCGTCGGTCCGAGATCCTACGGCTCACATTGCTTTGGGACACATCCTACGGTGCACATGGCTTTGGGAATTATATGTAATCGATCCTATGGTCCAGGTTGTTCTTGATCTTGATCGTCGATCTAGGATCCTACGGCTCATGTTGCTTTAGATTTTTGCCACATGGCACGATCTCGGCCCTTGATCGGGTCCAAGATCCTACGGCCCACGTTGAATGCTCATCCTTTAAGGAAAGGATTTTAAAATTTTTTATGTTGTGTGAGGGATTTGAACCCTGGTCATTGAACCCCCAGCCCTCCATTCTAACCACTAGACCAAGCATTAATTCTATAAATAATTTATATTTCAAATATACTTAAGGGTAACAATACAGTTAAGATAAAATGGAGTATAACATTCTAACTAGTTCAAAAGAGTTCTAGAATGTTCTGGAAGGCTCTAGAATCTAGAATCTTCTAGAAAGTTCCAAAATATTCTAGAATAGAACATAATCTGGGAGGAATCTATGAAAATTCTTCCAGAAAGTTCTAGGATATTTTGAAAGTCTCAGAATGTTCCAAAAAGTCTTAGAATGTTCCAGAAAGCCTTAGAATGTTCTAAAAAGTTCTAGAATGTAAAGGAATCCAGGAGAATTTAACGGAATCTAAGAAAATCTCATAAAATGTGAGAGAATCTAGGAAAATATTTACAAGCCTAAGGGAATCTCTTAAAATCTAGGGGATCTAAGGGAATCTTCATAAAATCTAAGGCAATCTAGGAAAATGTTGATGAAATCTTAGAGTATCTAAGGGAATCTTTATAGAATCTCTTTGAATCTCATATAATGTAAGGGAACCTAAGGCAATCTCATAAAATCTAAAGGGATCTAAGGGAATCTAAGGGGATCGTCATAGAATCTTGGAGAATCTACGGAAATCTAATGGAATCTAGAGGGAATCTTATAAAATTTAGAGGAATCTCCACGAAACCTCCAAGAGAACCTTGGTAGAATCTTAGAGAATCTATGAATTTAGAGTATTCTCAAGACATTCTTTTAGAATGTAGGGCACGACAAAAACTTGCAGCATAGGAACACGCTAAAACTCGAACATGCACCGTAGGAGTATATATATCATAACATATATATGTTCTTATGTTTGTCCTCCTGAATCTGGTCGTTGATCCGAGATCCTACGGCTCACGTGGCTTTGGGATGTATCGTGCAGCCCGGATGGCTTGAGAGTTTGTGTATAGACTATATGTAAACGATCCTTCGGTCCAGGTTGATTTGATCCTGATCGTCGGTCCGAGATCCTGCGGCTCACGTTGCTTTGGGACACATCCTACGGTGCACATGGCTTTGGGAATTATATGTAATCAATCCTACGGCCTAGGTTCTTCTTGATCCTGATCGTCGATCTGAGATCTTACGGCTCACGTGGCTTGGCACATATCCTACGGTGCACGTGACTTTTGGAATTATATGTAATAGATCCTATGGCTCATGTTGCTTTAATTATTGTCACGTGGTGAGATCTCGACCCTTGATCAGGTCCAAGATCCTACGGCCCAAGTTGAATGCTCATCCCTTAGGAAAAGGCTTTTAAAATTTTTATGTTGTGTGGGGGATTCAAACCCTAGCCATTGACCCCCCAACCCCCCATTCTAACCACTAGATCAAGCATTGATTTCATGAATAATTTATGTTTCAAATATACTTAAGGGTAATCTTCCCCTTAAGATAAAATAGACTATAACATTCTAGCTAGTTCAAGAAAGTTCTAGAATGTTCTGGAAGGCTCTAGAAAGTTCTAAAATCTTCTAGAAAGTTTTAGAACATAAGAGAATCTAGAGGGGATCTAAAAAAATTCTTCCAGAAAGTTCCAAATTGTTCTAATAAGTTTTAGAATGTTCTAGAATGTAAGGGAATCTAGGGAAATACTTCCCTTGAAAGTCTTAGAATGTTCCAGAAAGTCTTAGAATGTTCTAAAAAGTTCTAGAATGTAAAGGAATCCAAAAGAATCTAATAGAATCTAAGAAAATCTTATAAAATGTGGAGAATCTAGGGAAATCTAATGGAATCTAGAGGGAACCTTATAAAATTTAGAGGAATCTCCACGAAACCTCCAAGAGAACGTTGGTAGAATCTTAGAGAGTCTATGAATTTAGAGTATTCTCAAGAGATTCTTTTAGAATGTAGGGCACGACAAGAACTTGCACCATAGGAACATGCTAAAACTCGAACATGCATCATAGGACGCATTAAATTTCTTGTATAAATATATATATTTCTAGGTCTCATCACTATACAAGTCTATATATTATAGCCTTGTACACCATATAAGTGGAAAACAGAGCATGGCTAAGTTATTTACATAACTTAGCCAACCTTAGGCTTAAGGCCATTTCCACATGGGCTCAACCTAGTGGGTACCCACCACATGGAAGTACCCATTGGAGCCACGTGGCAGTGACATGGAACCCTAACCTATAAGTACCCTAACCCTAACCCTAGGCCACGTTTTGGTCCCACCTGCCTTGAGACCTGTTGTTCGCTCGAAACTCCATTTCAAACACAGTTCGTTGCGACGTAGCTCAGATCGACAACCCCAAGGCAGTACGCTCATTAGAAGGAGGAATAGAATAGAATAGAATAGATTTTTTAACGTCCACAGAGACCAATAGGTCATGGAACCCATACAATGGGCTAGTACAATCATTACTACTAGGATTAAAAAACCCCTGCCTCGAAAGGTTTTCAAGGGAAAAACCTTTGCAGTAATGATGATACTAGACAAGCGGAGATAATGACTACTGAGGGCTCAGTAATTGCAGACGTTTAGCTAGAACCTCAAGTATGTATAATGCCAAGTCATGCACAGATGGTGCTCTGAGAAGTTGTCGAAGCGTGGAATGGAATGCTAAGGTCAAAAAATGACGACTATCTCAAAAGCAGGGCAACTCAGAAGAGTATGGCTTTCATCTTCAATAACCTGTAACTGGCAACAGGCACATAGTCTCGCTTCTCGCGGCAATTGCGGCCGCTCCCATCTATCTGTCTCAATCCATAGCCTATGGGACCCCGTGCGAATTGATGCAATAGCTATAAGCTTGTTCCTGGACAATGAAGCAAGCAAATAAGCTTGGGGCCCTGGTGCCAAGGTGGGATTTATGTGTACATGATAATGACCAGTTTTCACTTGGGCCAAAGTAACTGCGCCCCATATCTTTTGAGAAAAACGACCATTGAGATATTGGTGCAAAAGCTCAGGATCAGAACTGGCAAGCATCAGGCAGTGCTCTGGTTGCACAACCCAAGGGGCAAACCATGTAGTGCAATGCTCTTTCCAACATCGTTTCAAACGCTGAAGAGATTCAGCCATGGCAAGTGTAAGAACAGGATACCTAACATCATCCATGTGGTGCAACTCGACTCATCATTAAGTCATGGAGACCCCAGAAGTTGGAGGAAGTTTGTCCTGAACAGGTATTCATAGTAGCCTCATAGGTAGATCATCTAGAGCCTAGATTCCACATCTTGCTAGTAGAGCCTTCCTAGAGCCCCAAGTCTAGGTTTGGAAACCTAATCAAGTGAACCCTAACTGTAAGTTAGATGCATGTGATTAGGCTTGAATGTATCTTCATTATTTATCATGTTATGTTGTTGTACGATATTGGTTGATCATGTTGCACCTTTTGTGTATTGGGAAAAGGGTTTAGAGACCTAGTGGCTATTATCTGGATGATGCTTCTAGTTCCGACCCCTTAATTTCTATTATTATGTGGCCTGTGCATAGGAACCCACCGGCTACAGGGGCTATGGAGTGACTTAGCATCATACAACGAGACTAGTGGCAAAGCGGAGGGAGGTCCCTGCTGAGCGCGGCTATTGGAGACCCATAGAGGGCTAGGCCTATAGTCGGTCACTTCGTGTAGCTGGGTATGAGTCTGACACTTCCTAGGTCAATGGTGTCGCCCTGACCCTCAGGAGTTGCAGGTGTTAGCCTGGCTGTTGTTTTGGGAAGTTCATTCGGGTATGAATCGTGTGTCGCCATGATCCTCTAGCCGCCCATGGAACCACTAGACCTCGAGAAGGGGAGATGGAACCCTTCCTACCTCATCAGACCGGGGAGATGCAACCCGGAGTAGTCTCGATGGGTGATACCATGAGACTATCTGGTAGGTTATAGTCACGCCAGAGCCCAATCTAGACTATCTGCAAAGTATGCACAGGAGGGGCAGATGTAGTGGTCAACCCTAGCCATTGTCTATAGCCAGCCCCGCCATTGCCATATCTCGGTCTGCTCTATCTTGAGGCCCTACTTTCAGTCTACTTACCTTATGAGTCTGAGCCTGGGTAGGAGCTCATATGTTTTATGGCAAGTTGTTATCTTCAATGTATCTTCAATAGTATGGATGTGCTACCCTTTGAGGTAGTTGATTGTATTATTTAGTGTTAATGCTGACGTTATGTTTTGCTTCTGCTCTTATAGGAGCCCATAGGGGAAGGGTGTCAAAGCACCTCCGTGTTCCCTTCCCGCACTGGGAATATCTTTGGTGCGGATAGATGGAGGGCCCATGCGGCCAGAAGGCTGGATGGGGGATTTCCCACGAGATGTGCGATCAGACGTCGTATATCTAGTGGGGAGCATCACAATGGTATCAGAGCAATGTTCTTGGTTGACCAAGAGCTAGCACTGACCATATCTCTGACTAAGTAGTCTAACCAGTCTAGTAGAGCATGGAATGGAAATCCCAGCATGGAACCTCGAAAAATGGGGGAATTTTTAGCACGCCAGCCTAACCAAGCCTACAGCCTTCCTTGCAATTCTAAGCTATCCACGTAGCACTTCCACCTAAGCAAAATATGATATGGCAATATTTTAGCCATTAGATTTTAGATTTCCACATCCTACGGTTATGAAAATTAGAAACTCATCAAAATTTTGACACGGAGATGCCGAAGGACGTAGGATTGTTGTGCTTGGATTCCTTCATTTCCTTCATGATTTCTTCCACGAACAAAAATCCCCTCCTATTCCCTCTGGCTTGTTTCAACCTTTTTCGGCTTCTCCCGACCTCTTTTTCTCCGGCAATCACTCTGTAGTTTATATTTCTATGTAATGTAGCTTCCATGCTATGTGTACGCTTCTTCAGTTCAGGATAACCTAGTTTGCAGGATGTTTCCTTGAAGGTAAGGATTTTGGATAAACCTCATCTCATCCAAGAGTTCGGTCGGTTTAAGATTATTTTACTGTTTTAAGGTCAGGCAGATCTCTGAAAACACCGAGCTTTCTTCTCCAACACCGGGCTTTCTTCTCCAGCACCGGAATAAACTAGTTCATTCATGGAGGAGCAAGTCGATCCCTTTGGAGGTTTTTAAAGGTTTTATAATCTTTGCTTTGATTTTCGATTTCGTATTTGTTTTACTCACAGAAGTTGATTTGGGTGTTATTTGATGCTGGTTATATTGTCCACGGCAACGTTTAGGGCTTTGCTCTGTCTATAAGTTAAACAAAAAATATTTTGTGTGAAGGAAAAGATCCATAGCCCTCTTTCTGCTTGCAAAAATAGAAGAGCAGTTAAGAAGCTTGCGGCCTGCTTATATATTGGAATGGTTTGGTCATAAATACATTGTTTGCTAGATAGATCATATGCCAAGCAAGGGCTATATGAAAAAACAGTATGTGGAATTGATGTTTAGCCTTTACACTTAGCATGCCCAAATGTGATTCTAAGCTACGGGTTTCACATTTTAGAAGTGAGAAGACTTAGCAAAGCTATAATAGCACGATGGTCTTTTGCAAGAATTCATAAAATGTTACTTTTTGCTAGCCTGTTCGGTCCAGGCCACCACATACAGAAACTAGATCTTTATTACAAGATTTTACTTCATGGTCATGGAATAATTAGCTATACCAGACAACACCGTTGTCATGCAAGCTATGCCCTGCAATTATAATCATGTCATGATAATTCCGATTTGAGCATTTGCTGAAGAGGCTTGGAAGTGTTATTTTTTGTTAATTTGCTTGCCCATGGTATCCAATCTAAAGTAAATAACTGCCTGAAGATACACCCCAAGGCATGGAAGAGTATAATTATGCTACCCTCTATCTATTTGATTTCTTCTGTAAGTGTTTTAAAGTACAGTTTAACTGACAATTCCTTCTTTTGTATTTGCAGTATTTTCTTTTACAAAGGTACTTCGATTCCTTTTAAGCTTATTTTCACGAACGTCCACTATCATGTTGGTAAGAATTTCACTCTTTCTCTGTGTTTATATTAGTTTAAGCATTTATATATTCAAATTTTAGCGAGCTTAGGCTTTGACTATAACAGTTCCATCCACTGAATCTTATAAGAATGGCTAGAGCTGGAATATCATATCTGGCCATAGCTGGAATAGTATATCTCTACGTACACAATTGATAGCTGCTATGTGATTTCAGCAATTAGATAGCAACCGATTCTGATGATGAAAATGTAAATCCTTTCTCTTTCCACTCATGTTTAAACGAAAACTATTGCATGGTTCCTATCTCATTTTCTGGCTGTATATCACCAGATAAAAAGCTGCAGATCCCATATTGTAGAAACAGTAATATGATGTGGCGATAGGCCAAAGCAATGCCCGGTAATTGTTTGACAAGCTTGCACAACACCAGCATAATTATTAAGAGGTTCACCCATCCCCTGCAATAGGAACACAAATTCATTATAGATTGTATTTCCAAGATAAGAGGCACTAATACGCATGAAGACAATAAATCTGCCAACAGCTGCAAGCCAGTGCAGAAGCTTGCTAGCTCATTCACAAAACTGGTCGCTAATTTCTAATGCTATTATAGCAGGAAAATGTGAAAGGTATCTCTCACTATAAGTGGTAACACTGCTGTATATTTCAACTTAGCAACAATTATCCTATAGCACTTGAAGATATCTCGCTTATGTGTAGAAAATTGCGAGTTAAATATTCTTTTCTGTCAGGATTTCCAGTTCTCATGTCTGACATTATGGCTCTCCATACTGAAAGAACTTTACTTACCATGAAAACAACATTTCTTATAGGTTCGATTTTCAATGCATGAACCAATTGCTCAACAATTTCTCCAGCTGAAAGATTACCAACTAATCCCATTGTACCTGTTGCACAAAAATTGCAACCCATTTTGCAGCCTATCTGAAATTTGTATCCTATTAGTTGTTTGCTAGATAGATCATGTGCCAAGCAAGGGCTATATGAAACAGTATGTGGAATATGATGTTTTGCCTTTGCACTTAGCATGCCCAGTATGTGATTCTAAGCTACAAGTTTCACATTTTAGAAGTGAGAACACTTAGCAAATCTATAGTAGCACAGATGACCTGGCAATAATTCATAAAATGTTACTTTTTGCTAGCCTGTTGGGTTCAGGCCACCACATACAGAAACTAGATCTTTATTACAAGATTTTACTTCATGGTCATGGAATAATTAGCTATACCAGACAACACCATTGTCATGCAAGCTATGCCCTGCAATTATAAGCATAGCATGATAATTCCGATTTGAGCATTTTCTGAAGAGGCTTGGAAATGTTATTTTTTGTTAATTTGCTTGGTAAGTATTTTTTGTTTTAGCATCCCCATGGTATCCAATCTAAGGTAAATAACTGCCTGAAGATACACCTCAAGGCATGGAAGAGTATAATTGTGCTACCCTCTGTCTATTTGATTTCTTCTGTAAGTGTTTTAAAGGTTTTGCTGACAATTCCTTCTTTTGCATTGCAGTATTTTCTTTTGCAAGGTAGTTTGATCCCTTTTCAGCTTATTTTCACGACGTCCACCATCATGTTGGTAAGAATTTCACTCTTTCTCTATGTTTATAGTCAGCTTAAGCATTTAGACATTTAAATTTTAGCGAGCATAGGCTTTGACTATAACAGTTCCATTCACTGAATCTTATGGCTAGAGCTGGAATTCATATCTGGCTATAGTTGGAATAGTATATCTTTATGTACACAATTGATAGCTGCTATGTGATTTCGGCAATTAGATAGCAATCGATTCTGATGATGAAATGTAGGTCCTTTCTCTTTGCACTCATGTTTAAACGAAAATTATTGCATGGTTCCTATCTCATTTTCTAGCTGTATATCACCATAAAAAGCTGCAGATCCCATACCATAGAAACGATAATATGATGTGGCGATAGGCCAAAGCAATGCCCGGTAATTGTTTGACAAGCTTGCACATTAGCAGCATAATTATTAAGAGGTTCACCCATCCCCTGCAATAGGAACACAAGTTCATTATAGATTGTATTTCCAAGATGAGAGGCGCTAATACGCATGAGACAAAAAATCTGCCAATAGATGCAAGCCAGTGCAGAAGCTTGCTATCTCATTAACAAAACTTATCGTTAATTTCCAATGCTATATGCTGTTATAGCAGGGAAATGTGAAAGGTATTTCTCACTATAAGTGGTAACACTGCTGTATATTTTAAGTTAACAACACAAATGTATCATATAGCACTTGAAGATATCTCGCTTATGTGTAGAAAATTGCGAGTTAAATATTCTTTTCTATCAGGATTTCCAGTTCTCATGTCGGACATTATGGCTCTCCACACTGAAAGAACTTTGCGTACCATGAAAACAACATTTCTTATAGGTTCGATTTTCAATGCATGAACCAATTACTCAACAATTTCTCCAACTGAAAGATTACCAACTAATCCCACTGTACCTATTGCACAAAAATTGCAATCCATTTTGCAGCCTATATAAAATTTGTATCCCTAGTTGTTCCAAAGAAAAAATAATAATCGGGCCAAAAGAAAACCTTTAGGCAGACCTGTGAAGAGGCACACAGACACTACAACCCCAAAATTTGTTCCACAGTTGAAAACAACAGTAAAAACACACTACGGGTTGTTTTTTTGAAGATTTGAAAAAAACCTACACGTAGTTATACGGAGGTGTGGTTTTTCAAGGATATGCTGTAGTTTTTCTTAGGGAGCCGTAGTTTTTTTTTTTAAGAATGTGTGGTTTCTTAAGGAGGCGTAGTTTCTTTTTTAAGGATGTGTTGTTTTCTCAGGCGGTATGGTTTTTTGAAGCGATGGTTTTTTTAAGGTGTTGTTTTTTAAGGTAGTGTTTTTTTTTAGGTGTGGTTTTTTATGGTTTTCTAAGAATCCATGTATGACCAAGTTGTCTGCATGCCATTACAAATTGACACACTTCACTGGCATTTAGCTTCATACATGTGTGTGTGTGAGCTTCTAGAGCGTGAAACTTGAAGACATCCGTCACTTGGCAACTTGTAGAAGACACATTGATATGAAGAACCAGAGATGGACACTGGGTTGGCATCATATAGGCATTTCTTGAAGGACTCAAACATGCCACACCTACTATAACATGCCAAGGTGGCTCTAACATGCCAAGGTGGCTCAAACATGCCACGTGGACTCCAATATGCCACCTAGCCTCCAACATGCCAAGGTGGCTCAATCATGCCACGTGGGCTCCAACATGCCACCTAGGCTCCAACATGCCAAGGTGGCTCAAACATGTCACCTAGGCTCCAACATGCTACCCAGGCTCAAACATGCCAAGGTATCTCAAACATGCCACACGGGCTCCAACATGCCAAGGTGGCTCAAACATGCCACCTAGGCTCCAACATGCCACCTAGGCTCAAACATGCCAAGGTGGCTCAAACATGCCACATGGGCTCCAACATGCCAAGGTGGCTCCAACATGCCACCTAGGCTCCAACATGACAAGGTGGCTCAAACATGCCACCTAGGCTCCAAGGTGGCGCAAACATGCCAAAGTGGCTCTAACATGTCACCTAGGCTCCAACACGCCACAAACATGCCGCTATAGGCTCAAACATGCCACCTAGGCTCAAACATGCCAAGGTGGCTCAAACATGCCACGTGGGCTCCAACATGCCACGTGGGCCCAACATGCCACCTAGGCTCCAACATGACAAGGTGGCTCAAACATGCCACCTAGGCTCCAAGGTGGCTCAAACATGCCAAGGTGGCTCCAACATGCCACCTAGGCTCCAACATGCCACAAACATGCCAAGGTGGCTCCAACATGCCAAGGTGGCTCAAACATGCCACCTAGGCTTCAACATGCCACCTAGGCTCAAACATGCCAAGGTGGCTCAAACATGCCATGTGGGCTCCAACATGCCACCTAGGCTCCAACATGCCAAGGTGGATCAGGCATGCCACCTAGGCACTCCAAGTGGAATTTTTGGTAGACGAGTTTGGCAAGGGATAGAATAGAGGGATCTTGAAGAACTTAAAGCTACCACATCCTTCCCCAAGTCGAACCAAAGCCCGTGACTTTGCGCTGCTTCCTCACCGGAGGGGAGAGGCCGCACCCCGTGAGACGAAACATCGTAAAGGTTGTCGAGGTAGCCTTTCTTGCCGCCTCCCTGGAGGGAAAATGCCAATGCCCCCCTTCCCACCTTCGCTATCCAACCGCTGAATCCATCGTTCAAGTAACCTTGCTTCGGCGGGTTCAAAAAAATCAAGATCGGTCCTGGAGAACTTACTAAACCGCTGGCGCCCCCAAGGTTGACCGTAGAAACCCAAGTGTTTTGTCGTTCGGGCAGTACAAAGACTCGGAATGGAGATTCGACTTACCATGTCGTCCTAATGGCGAAATTACCCCTAAGGACCAAGTTACACGGTCATTTTTGCAACGAAAAGAAACACGAACCCTCTACATGGCAGTATTCCGCAGCCACCTCCTAGGCCAATGGACTTTTAGGTCGAGCTGCTTTCAGAAGGTTTTAAGGGTCCATCTTCTGGCGTCGACACCCTCCCTCTACGCGATGACATTGTGCAAGATCCCGGTCGAATCGACTAAGATATGGCCTCAAACGTGAAACCCCATTGTGATGCTAGGTTATTGAAGGGTTTACGCTTCGAGGTCGAAGTTCGGTGGTTTGCACTTGGGACATGGTCGGAGGTTGCAGCTTGAAGACGGCAATATGAATTGAAGAAATGGGGTTTGCATCTATTCTTCTTCCCCATGGCAATTAGAAGTCAAGAGCCACTTTTGCATTAGGAAGACATTGTTTGGGATATTCGGATGACCCATAGATCCGAACCCCATTTCTTGATTGGCATGACTCTTGCATTCATGTTTAGAGATGGTGCACCGAAGTTATCCATGAAAAGAACCACGCTTTCTCGCCTCAAACGTAAACCCTATGAGTTGCTAGGTTGTTGAAGAGTTTACATTTTGGAGGTCGAATTTTGGTCTTTTGCACTTAGGACACATGTTTGATATGGATATGGTGTGTTAGAACCTCCGTGTTGCTTAAGGCAACCAATCTTTATGCAAAATTATGCAAAAAGGCATCAACTACATTAGGATCCCTAAAGCAAAATGAGGTATTTGCACTTAGATCCTAAATATCTTGAGTTGTGCTTATCTTTTTTTTTCAAATGATTTTTGGAGGAACAACAAGAGAAATGTTGTGGTGACATGAAAAAAAAAATTGGCTCAATTTGATCCGATGTCCGAAAGTAAATCAGGTTCAAAGTTGGAAGAAAAAAACACTTGGTCGCTTGCACTTCCCCGAGACAAAACAAGATCCGCACTCAAATGATGTTATCTCGAAGTTTTCAACATGCCAAGGTAGCTCAAACATGCCAAGGTGGTTCAAACATGCCATGCAAAGGCTCCAACATGCCACCTAGGCTCCAACATGCCAAGGTGGATCAAACATGCCACGTGGGCTCCAAAATGCCAAGGTGGCTCAAACATGCCAAAGTGGCTCAAACATGCCACGCTCTCCAACATGCCAAGGTGGCTCAAACATGCCAATGGGCTCCAATATGCCACCTAGGCTCCATCATTCCAAGGTGGCTCAAACATGCCACCTAGGCTCCAACATGCCACACCCATCTCCAACATGCCACCTAGGCTCCAACATGCCAAGGTGGCTCAAACATGCCACAACCTGCACCAACATGCCACCTAGGCTCCGAACATGCCAAGGTGGCTCAAACATGCCACCTTGACACACCAAGATGCCACCTAGGCTCCAACATGCCACCTAGGCTCCAACATGCCACCTAGGATCAAACATGTCATGGTGGCTCCAACATGCCAAGGTGGCTCAAACATGCCACACACGCTCCAACATGCCACCTAGGCTCAAACATGCCAAGGTGGCTCAAACATACACCAAAGATGCCACCTAGACTCCAACATGCCACTTAGGATTAAACATGCCAAGGTGGCTCAAACATGCCACGCAGGCTCCAACATGCCAAGGTGGCTCAAACGTGCCACGCGGGCTTCAACATGCCACCTAGGCTCAAACATGTTTGAGCCTAGGTGGCATGTTGGAGCCACCTTGGCATGTTTGAGCCTATAGTGGCATGTTGGAGCCTAGGTGGCATGTTGGAGGCACCTTGGCATGTTGAGCCTAGGTGGCATGTTGGAGCCTAGGTGGCATGTTTGAGCCACCTTGGCATGTTGGAGCCTAGGTGGCATGTTCGAACCACCTTGGCATGTTGGAGCCTAGGTGGCATGTTGGGGCCACCTTGGCATGTTGAGCCACCTTGGCATGTTGGAGCCTAGGTGGCATGTTGGAGCCTAGGTGGAATGTTTGAGCCACCTTGGCATGTTGGAGCCTAGGTGGCATGTTGGGGCCACCTTGGCATGTTGGAGCTTAGGTGGCATGTTTGAGCCACCTTGGCATGTTGGAGCCTAGGTGGCATGTTGGGGCCACCTTGGCATGTTGGAGCCTAGGTGGCATGTTTGAGCCACCTTGGCATGTTGGAGCCTAGGTGGCATGTTGGAGTCTAGGTGGAATGTTTGAGCCACCTTGGCATGTTTGAGCCTAGGTGGCATGTTGGGGCCACCTTGGCATGTTGGAGCTCAGGTGGCATGTTTGAGCCGCCTTGGCATGTTAAAGCCTAGGTGGCATGTTGGGGCCACCTTGGCATGTTGGAGCCTAGGTGGCATGTTTGAGCCACCTTGGCATGTTGGAGCTTTCCCTAGGCTGTTGAGGTGACCCCAGGCTGCTGGTCATGTTGCCAAACATTGCCACACCACCCCATGAAAAATCAGGGTTGTACTTCATTGTTGGTCGACCTTCTTTACTTGGCATGACATGTCACCTAATTGGAGTGCCACATCATCATATTCCATGTCAACTTGAAGCAAGTCTTTACTTTTTGAATAAAAGTCACGACTTTTCTCCATGTACAAAGTGATTCGTGAAGTCTTTTTGCTTGCATTGGTTTGACTGAGCTCATCAAGGAAGCCTCTGTTTTGCAAAACCAAAGAAGTCCTGGATGTATTTGTACATTTTCAGGTATTTATTGTTTATATTTGACAATTCAATGGTTTATAATCCAATAGTTAAACTTTAAAAATTTCAAAAGGTATCACCAACTTAACTTATGACTAACCACGTATGCATGTGGTTCTTTTGTTTGATGGCCATATCTATAGCTTAGCTTGTGCAAGAATTAGGAAGAGTGGAAGGAGGGTAGGAAACATGCTTATAGAATTGAACCCGATAGAACCGCCTATTGCGGTGTAAAAATCTGGACGAAAAAGAGGATGGGAAGGGGCTTATGGGGATCTATATTCGGCCACATGAAGATAAAGCCACCATAGCCACATCTTCCAAAGGTAAAAAAATAGAGCATTTTGTTCTTTGATTGCGGCGATGACTATGAGTTTTGTAGTTAACAACCTTCTAAGCTCAACGAGTAGTTTTTTATGCGTGTGGCTACCCGCCCCCCGACCACCAAACCACACCCGTAAGTGCTCCCTGGTGGGCATTCCCCCTATACATCCTAGTTTGTTTTCAATTTCTATTGTGCTTTTTTTTTTTTAGAAAGAAAATTTGACAACACTTTGTTGGCTGGTAACACAGCTTATCCAACGGTTGAGATCTAATCTTATAGGACTTGATCCAACGATTGAGATCTAACCTGACCTAACTACTTTGTTAAAGAAACACAATTATATACACAATTAAGAAACACAAGTATGGGCGGGAGAACTCTATTCCGGGACCTGTACATTTGCCCTAACCTTCGCCTCCCATTCCTACACCATAGCCATAGCCTCGACTCCTCTCTAACTGCGCAAATGGAAATAATCCTCCTCAAGTGACGAGGTGCGCAGCTTGGAGCCGGATTTAATAGCTTGGAGCCTTGCAGCAGCTTGGAGTCGGATCCATCTTCTTTGAGTTGAGGAGGTTAGAATGCTTAAGTTTCTGGTGCAGGAGCTAGGTTCTATTTTGGCATAGTTTAAATCCGATGTATCTTTTTTCAGATGCCTCACTTGCTAATTCTTGTTTCAGATATTTTGTCGGCTGAAGGCAGGAGCTAGGTTCTATCATTTAGGGCGATCAAGTCCGAGGAGGTGCAGCAACTTGGAGCCGGATTTAATAGCTTGGAGCAGTTTGGAGCCGGATTTAACAGCTTGCGGCACCTTGGAGCCGATCTATCTTCTATGAGTTGAGGAGGTTCAATCCCAAGTTTCCGTAAGGCAGAGCTAGAGTCTATTTTGGCATTGTTTGAATCTGATGTATCTTTCTTTAGATGCATCACTTGCTAATTCTTGTTTTATATTTTTTGTAGGCCTACCGAAGCATTCTTGCTCTTGATGACCAAGTCCCAAGCAGCCCAAGTCCGTGCCATCTTTGAGAATGCTAAGTCTCAGATGTTTACAAAATCAAAATGCAGTGGCATTTCAACTAGGAGGAAAATTCTCAAGAGGACTTAATATCTTAGAAGGGATGGATTCATGCCAAATTTGGCCCTAGTCAGACAGGGTAAGCAGCACGAATATGCAAGATTTTTTTAGTGCTTCTTTTTTCTGCATCACAGCAGTGCATCTGAATGGTAAATGTGAACACGACCCTTATATGCAGCCTTTTCTTCTTTTGCAAAAAGACTTGCAATAAAACTTTGCAAAAAGAGCTGCATAAAACTGTTCCAAAGGTTTGGGATATCAGGAGAAGCCCAAATGACCAGTTTGTAAGTCAGCTTACAATTTTATGTGAAACAGATTTATTCTGGGATCCTAGATGTTTTTAGCTAATACGAGATACATTGAAAATACCTATTCGTGTTATTCAATAGTTTTATGGGCATGTATTTTATTATTTTCCAATGGTTCAGTAATAACAAAACTTAGAAACAAGCAATTAGATATAAGGGCACCCTTAAATTTATGCTCATTAGATAATGCCAAAGTTCATTTCGTCGCAATTTCTTAACTTGTGTCAACAAAAACAACCGCAATTCTTAAGTTTTGTTGTGTCCTTAAACCTACACTAGAAAGAACCATGTGTATTAGTAAGAAACCAACATGTATATTAGTAAGAAACCAACACGTGGTTTCACTACAAACAATGAAAATAACACATGGATAATTGAAGGAAAACTATGCTAAAAAATTGACATATGCATTGTTTCTAGGTGAAGACCACATCTAAAAACCATGCATTGTTTTTTATTTTGGGTGAAAACCACACATAAATTTACACATTGTTTTTGTCTAAAAACCACGGGTAAAAACTACACATAAAAAGTGCACATTGTTTTTTGTCTAAAAACCACGCATGAAAACTACGTGTCTTTTGTGTGTGAAAAACTATAGTACAAAACTACTGTTGTTTCTAGCATTTTCGGAACAAAAGTATGGGTGGTTTTTTAGTGTTGTTTTCTTGCTAAAACAATGGCAAAAAACTACACATATGGCAGATTTTGGGGTTATAGTGAGAGTTGCCCGAGGCCCTTCAAGTCTCGGAGCTCCTGCACATGTTCCAAACCTTGAATCATGCCGCATTATAACTGCCTGAGTGCACTCTTTATTCCGGAAGAGTAAGAACGGTTAATAGGAACTAGTGCGATCATTGTGCATTCTTTTGTTATCACTAGCATTGAACATTCTTAGAACTGATTTCAAACATTTTGAATTGTGGGCATCAGGTCGTGGTAGTTTACTTGAGGTAATCCTGGGGCTTCATGTGCTTCCACATATAATGCGCTTCCTCCCAGAAGATAACTAGACATATTTTTAATGGATCAATGTTGGGGCGAGCAAAGTGCAGAGGAAACAAGTAGAGAAGAAGTGTTAGCATACTTCCATAGCGTGTAAACATGCAATGTCTTAATGCCGCAGAGTTGGAGCTCCGATTTGTTGGCCTGCCACAATGGGCAAAGTTCCAGTAAATGAAAGTCTATGGTGGTTAATCTAGATACGGAAAAAATAGAGACAATGAGGATGGACACCATAAATCGACCAACCCAAAAAGCTCAAAGAAAGCGCATACCATTAAAAGAAAAACAACAATATGAGAACTACCTAAAGATCGACATAAAGGACAAAACCCAACGCAGGAGAAAACTCCTAGACGGCAAAGCAACAACACACCGACCAAACGAGCAAAAAAATCAGAAACCAACCAAAAATACCATGCAGCGAACCCAACACGACCCATGCAAGAACCAAATAACCAAGAACACAATGAAGCAAAACAAGGACTGACTCTAGACTCCAAGCTCAAGCACATCCAAGGCAAAGACAACACAAACAAGAAAATGCTTTTTGTTTGGGGTGGGGGATATAGGGCACAACGAACCCAAGCACAACCAACCTATGCACCAAGACCTTTGTGTTAGTAATAGCTAATAATATGCACGAGGACCTCTTGTTATTAATATTTAATAATATTATGCACAAGGACCTCTTATTCTAACGTTTATAACAAAAAGGTTTAACGTTTATAACAAAAATAACAAGGTGCTGCGCACGAGGGGTTGCCCTCCGATGACGCGAAAGTGTGTTTTTATGGTTTCTATTTCAACGTTTGTTTTCATATTTTTTATTTGATTGTTTTTTAAGATTGAACTTGAATGCTGATTTATTTTTTGCATCTGGTTTGTCTCTTTCGATCGCTTATGTATTGTATAGGAGCAAGAAATAAGGATATAAGAATTGGAATTTGGACATTCTTCTTTCCTTTGCTTTGTTTGCAATGTACATGGTGAAAGAACTTTGCTTTAGTAAAACATCATTGGTCCTACATAGTACATCTCATATGGATGCTTTGAACCTAGTATGGATTCGAGGAGTACTAGGCGGCGTGTGGTGCAAACCATCGCCGCTTGTGTCTTGGTTGTCCACTCAAATTTTACCCAAGACATTTTTTTTCTATTTTAATCAATGAGATAACAAAGTATTTTTCCATGCCGCACTAAAGCTAGCAATGTCTCCGCATATATCACTAATCACATATAAGAGGCTATAATTTAATCACTCATTTATTAGTTTGTGTCGTTGGCTTTTAATGGCCTAGATAGAAGAGGCCCACGACAATAAGATACTTGTTGTTTTAATAAATAGCTTATAGCCCATACTACAATTGATATCCACTAAAAACGGACAAGAATTGAATCACCTAAGATAAAGATTAAATGGATTCACTACTTATTGTTAGGCACTCAAATGAATATTTATTTATATTTGGACAAATGAACATTGCCTTTTTGTTAACATTCCCGAGGGTCAACATTGGCATCCATATAACATGGGCCGTTGTTTTTCCTCCGAAATTAAAACAGAGAGGGCAATTCATATGCTTTGCTTAAATAAAAGTTGAGTTTTTTTTCTATTAAGTCATGGCATTAAACATTCGCTTCTGAATCCTGGAGTAGCGTTATAGTTCTTGCAAAATCTGATTGTTTGGATTTTCAAATTCAAAAGCAGTATATTTATGAACTGCTGTAAATGCAAATACTCCAGGCAGTATGCTCATAGACTCCTGCAATATTTTTTTTCTTTTTATTAATGACCATATCCATAAACCTATAACCACTCTGGTTATTTACAGGGTCAAGAAACATATCTTCATAATTCATAGTTTTACGAAGTATTTAGTTATTTTTTTCAAGCAAAAACATAAAGACAAATAATGCGTCCAAGCTTATGGTCCGAAACACATAACATATAAGGGACTTTGAAACACTACTAAGACAATGTTCCATCATCGACCCAACGAGTTGGAATTGAGAACTTTTGATTCAAGCAATGGCTTGAATGTTGATATTACTCAAAAGAAGCCATGGCAATGGCTTGAATGTTGATATTATCCGAAAGAAGTCATGATGTGGGGATTTTAGGTGTTTTTGAGCCGATGTTACTATTATCCTTTTGAAGCAAAAGCAAAAGTTCTTGCCAAAACAAGCAGAGCCATCTAAAGGCTCAATTGACATTTTCATTATAGCATCCCATGCTAAGACACGGTCTTTACATAGCCATTTCTACTTGGCAATAGTTTTGGGGAGGAACTAGGTACTTGAAGTTTGCTAATAGAAGGAGAACCATAAGGTCAAGACGACATGGAGAGGAAGGAAATCCAAAAAAACTTTAAAGAACTCAAACGAGCTTTAGATCTAACTCAAACAAGCTTAAATTAGACCATCGTTGTTCGGATCGAAGATGTCAAAATGCTAAAAAAAAATCGTGGTATTTCGAGATTCTACATATCTTGAACTGCCAACAATTAGAAAACGCCAAGCCTTGCGATTAACTCTTCAATTTTTTTTCGACCAATTTGCTCCCTCCAATTTGATCCAATTTTCCTCCAATTTTGTCCAATAAGGCCAAGCAAAATTTGGGGAGTTCTTTACGCTTACTCCCCAAATTTTGCCTCTGCATTATTGGAATGCGGTAACATAAGTGTCTCAATTTGTCTAGTCTATTATTTCGTCCAATAGGGATAACTTGATTTACAAACTCAAAATATGGTGTACTAGAAGCTCCTAATTTTGCCCAGCTTTTCTATTTCTATTACAAGTTAATCGGCAAGTCATGCCCTCTCGTTTTATATTCTAACCACATTAATACTTTTTAAATTAATACTTGTTGGCTAGTTATTGGACTTCAACCCTTTTTCTCGAATCTAAATAGATCAATCCTAAACTTCTACAAGAATAATAACACTTGGGGATCTCGACCCAATCATTAGCATGCCATGGTGAGCAACCTATGGCCATTTTCCGAGAGAGAAGTCCGACTATGAAATGGGAGTATTGTGGCCAATCAGCTTTCTTTTATTTCCAATCCTTGTATCTCGAGGCGCTTGGGGACAAAAATGCTTTTTCTTTTGATCCAATGTAGGTAGTTACAAGGAATCTTTTACACTTTGGCATTTATACGAAAATCCCACGGATACTATGGATTACTCATGGCTTTTCGCCAACCTCGTAGACCTTCCTCAGTATGTTTCCTCCTACCGCTTTCTCAACATGAGATACTTCGATAGCCCTTAACAATTTCCTTTTAAAAAACAATGACTTCCTCTCTCTGAACCTAGAGAATAACGAGCAACAGATCTCTTCCCCGCCATCTTACTTAGAAGAGAAAAATAATTTTCTCCTTTCAAGTCTAGCAATGTAAGACCCTTCCCATGCTTCAGTTTCTTCAGGCTTCCTTTTTTCCAAGGATATGATCCGATGACGATATGGGAAATGTCTTAGAATGTGCAAGCACCTTATTGTTACTCTTAAATTTGCAATCCTTGGGTACTTCATCATCACCAAGTTTCCCATTAGAACATAAATCGGGCTCGGTTCAAAAAGGAGTAAACGTTCTCATCCCGCAGCTTATAGCTTCAAAGGTAAACAGAGAAGACTATGCTATATGGCCCCTTAAAACTCGTGCCAAAAGATGTATACAAACCAAAATAGAATATTCCTACCTTGCTAAGAACAACAATATGACTTTAAAAAAGTGCATACTTGTCAGCAAAGGCGAGAGGCTTTAGAACCGCATTGATATCCCACAACAACCTGTATTGTCTGCAAGAGCCCAAAGCAAGCGGTGGAACCTTCACCACTGGGATAAAACATGGAGTTTAGTTATTTACACATGGAATAAAGAATATCTTCAATTCCTAAATGTAGTAATGCAGTGGAAAGCAAATTTCAATGAACATTTGGAAAATTTAATGTCGGCAAATCGGCTTTTACGAATAGCACAGTTGGACAACCTCTTTGGCATATGTCATGAAACACTCAACAACCATTCATACATCCAAATGCCTAAAACATTATCGAGTTATGCTCACAATTAACAAAAAAAATGCTCATGCGGTCATTTGCATCTAGCTAATCTTCCTTCAAGCATAGGGTCATCAAAAATCTCTCAAGATCTTAACGGAAATGTTGTCTTATGGTTATATGCAACATTTGCTTAAAATTTTGAGATTCTGGAAACGACAAAGGGATATTACCTGAATGCAAGGCTCCATACACTACCCATGTGTCCTAGCAAAGGAGATACACATTTTGTGGTTGCCAAATCCCACATCATTATTGCACCATCTTCATCTCCAGATGCCATATAACGCCCATCGTCGTGACATGGCCAAGGACACGGTACCATTCCCTATGTCCAAAGAATACACACATGCATTCCCCGCTTGCACAACCCATAATCTTTCTTGTCATCGATCCAAATAGAATATAGTTGCAATTGACATGCCATTGCACACACCGGCAGGAAAGTAGTTCTCAAATACATTTAAATTATCATTTTGCTTCAAATCCTTAGAAGTCGCTTTTATCTTTCTTTAGTTTCTTGTTCATCGTGTCCTCGGCTTCCATCCGCTCGCCAGATCAGTCCGTATTAGTGGAGCCGCATATATTTATAGATGGGCCCAATATATGATGCTCACCTTCCCATCTTCACCTTCTATTTCTTTGGCTTCCAATGCGGCTTTGTCCGCATTCGCAACCGTCTTTCTTGAACCTATCTTCTACTAAATCCAAGCACCGCAAATCATGGTAAAAAAAACAAGATAGTTACTAAGCTTTTGAATAATATCAATAAAAGTTAACACCTTCTTTACCCGCCAAGAAATCTCTTTTCTCTGGTTAATAGAATCCAATGCCTCTTGCATTTTCCGTAATGTAGGTGAGTCTTCTTCCTCGGGCAACTCCGAGGGCTGACCAGGAAAAACTGATCATAATCATATAAAGGCACAGCCACATTTGGAACTTTGTTAGACCAACCTTTGAGATTTATGTAAACATTCACAATTCCAAGCATCATCATGGAATCTGTAATATGAAGGTATTGCAATAGAAGCTCGAAATAATATCGAAGAAACTCACAATCAACAAATGAGATATTCATCTATCTGGCGCAAAGTGAGATGCTTCAGATTTCACTCAGTAAATATCAAGCACACAAGTTTCTTTCCTTTTCTTCCTAAATGCCTTATTGTTCAACACATAACACCTATGGAAGAAATATAGAAGGAAATTTACGTGGCATAATTTGATGTTAACCTTATTTTCACGCAATGTCTTTGCAATGTCATTCTCCCCGCACATTTAATCGGGTATGTCATTACCTTTAAATGTTCGGATATAAACCTTCAAGTTTTTGAAGGTCATGCAAATGCATCACTGGGCCCCTCATCGGAACTTTGAAAAAATGTTCGAGCTGCTTATAAGAGTGCATCCATTATATCATAATATCTTTTTTTAAAGGGTAACCACAGGGTACCTGAGCAAATCCCTTTGAAACAAGATCCATGGAGGAATGGACAAAAACAGGGTAAAGAATGCGAAGCAGCTCATTCTGCAAAGCTCTTAAAATTCCGATTCTGGTCTGCCCTCTTCCCTACGCCCCTTTCGCTCCATCCAAGGCCCTTTTCCATCATTTTTTCCTTCAATCTCTCTCAAATCCAGCCCCAAACCTGATTAATCTTCACAACCCACTTGATTAATCGAATCCCAGACGTGAAAACGGAACAACACGAAAGCCGATTAGCCGGTTTGCACAGCATCCACCCGACAACGCTGGCGACCGGGCACTTACAGTGCACCAACCGGAGTTTTAGCAAATACCAAGATATGCTAGGCATATGCTTAAGATATACCTGGATATGCCCACATACCCACATAAACAAGGGTTTGCCCCCCTAGGGGCAACCCAAAAAGGGCACAATGGGCATCAAAACAAGGGAAAGATGAGGCGTCGATTAGACGGACTAAACTCAACCTAGGCACAACCAACCTATGCACCAGGACCTTTTGTTATTAATGTCTAACAATATGCACCAAGGTCTTTGGTTATTAATGTTTAATAATATATTATGCACAAGGATCCCTTATTACAATGTTTATAACAAAAAGGTTTAATGTAATAACAAGGGGGCACAATTGACCTACGCATGGCGTCAAACAACAAGGGAAAGATGAAGCAAGGACTAGACGGACCAATCTCAACACAGAAATGATAAAAAGGAGGCAAGGACGAGAGTAATCAATCTCAACATAGAAACTATTGTAACCATCCTTTTAAGACCCCGTAATCATCCTTTCAACATCCATTTAAGACCTCGTAATCATCCTTTTAAGACCCCGAACATAACCAACCCCCATGCATCAACCTACAAGAAAAGAAGCATAACTTGACTGAGGCCCTAGCACAAATATAAAACTAAGGCTTCTTTTTAAAGAACTAGAATCAAGGGATACCGGAAGTTGAAAATCCCCTGCAATTTATATGCAAAAGCGAAGAAACTTTTGCACATGGAAAGAAAACCTTGTAAAGGCTAAGAACAAGACAAAAAGAGCGAGAAAAAGCTTTGCCATGATCCAACACTACACGCTGCTTTAAGGATGTGAAATCCAGACAAAACACTTTGGAACTGGAACTAGAAGCAAAAAACTTGCACATATGAAATATAAACATTTTAGAAGCAAGAACAAGACAAAACAAGCAAGGCAAAAAAACTTTTGCATATGATCCAGATACCACACAGTGCATGATGAGGCACGCAAGGCAATCTTAAGCTTTTGGTGAGGCAAACAAGGTAAAAACTTTCACAAACCTTACCCATTGCTTTCCTGAGGATGGTTACTCAAGATAGAAGTTGTGAGACTGCTTTGATGAGGTTTTGAACCCTAGCCTCTATGACAACAAACCACCAACACAACAAAATGATTTTCTAACAATATGTAATCATAAAGTTCCAAAAGTCTATTTGGACCGTGACTTCTTTATAAAACTGGGCTTCTGCATAATATTCAAATCAAATGGTCAACATGCATAAATAAAGCCATGGAGACAATTGCAAAAAAGAAAGGATATCGTGGTGTTCTAGTACTAAAGTTGAATGTGTATATGAAGGCTCTAATTCACTCCTAGAGCAATGAACCTATGGAAAAGAAGCTACCTATGTGCACGTCAAATGCATGGGAACTGGAGAAAATAAACTACGAGGAACGAAAATTAAGCATGCAAGCTAAAAAAAAACCAATACAAACTTAGAAAGCAAAGCTAAACAAAGGAAATTGGAACTTCGTAAAAGCCAATACAAACGTAGAAAGCAAAGCTAACAATGGAAAACTTTGCATGCATCAAAAGAATAAAAAAGTCAAAAAGTCTATAGTATATGTAAACGAAGACTCCTACCTGCGACATAGGGCACAAAGCTGAATCAAAAGCTGAAATAGCACCTTAATCAAAAGCTCTAAAAGCTGAAATCGCACCTTAATCAAAAGCTCTGAAATGTGGTCTGGATCAAGACGGATTCAAACCCTAGAATCTGCAACAAGAGGTGAAGGACCCAGCCAAACGGCCATCAAAACATCAAACAGAATTAATAATTGCATCCCGGTTATTATTTCTCATGCTGGTACCAAGCAGATAGGAGAAAGACCTTTGTGCGAATCACTGCAACAGCAACATAAGAAGAAGCTGATGGTTCGCGGGATCCCTTGCTTATATAAGCTTGCCAAAGATGGAATCCGCTAAAGTAAGAAGCTTCTAAATATTAAAAGGAAATACTAAATCTGAAGCTGGCATCCAAAATCAAGAACAGCTTAGTCTGCCATAGAAAAGCCCAACGATTTGAACAATAGAAGATTAAGGCACTCTAGTAAGGCTGAAAAATGGAAAAAGCAATAACTTAAGATGTTTTTCCTATAGATAACACAGGGTGGGATCAAGCAGAAAAAGGGATAGGAAACGATGCAGAAAAAGTTGGGTCAAGCAATCAAACCTGACGGATTAGATGGAACTAAGAACAAAAGAAAATTGTTGTGATCAAATCATGGCCCTAAATATGCAAAACATCTCAGGACCAGGCTAAAAAAAAACTCACTGGAACTCCAAAAGTACCCAGAAATTCTAGAAGCAATTTTGTCGGATCTGTCGCGTATGCAATGGAGAGACATGATACCAGATCCGAATAGACACCAGATCCCGCCAGGAAACTTCCAAGAAAACTCCAGCTTCTTTAGACACGACTCCAGAACTTCCTTAAGATGAATCTAATGACCACAAGAAGACGTGTCTTTGAAAGCACCGAAAATGCTGCCGATTGTAGAACCGCCAGAGGCCCAAGTCTGATTGTTGTAGAGCTCACAGAGAAATCCCTCCATTCACGAATTCAGACAAGATTATGCGATATTATTCAAAGACAAGGTTATGCAATATGATTCAAAGAGTGTGAAAGGTAGGAAATCTGATGGACGAGGGAGACTCTGATCTGAAGGACAAACTTGTGGAGCCAGAGTATGAGCAGAATGGACAGGAACTCAAAAGAACTCTGTACAACAACAAGATTCAGCTCAGAGGAAACGCCGATGAGGAATGCAGGAAGACACAAGGCTTTTATAGGAAAAAAGGCCAAAAAAAGCCTGTGCTATAGCAGGCTTGTGCCAAAGAAAGCTTGGATCCAAAAGCAGAGCTGGCGCCAAAAACTGGCGTCCCTTTCCCCAGAATGATGGTTCTCTTCTCCATTGCATTATAGAGTACTTATAAGTTTTGAAAGAACAGATGGTTAAAAACAAACCTTGCCATCGCCTCTAGCGGTAGATCCAATAAACTTGCAAAATGGCATGAATCACCAGTCAAATGTGCCTGTCAAACTAAAACATAACCAGAGATTCTAGATACATAATTGAAAAGACTAGGAAGCTTACACAGACTACTCTTGGAATAGCAGATGATAAATTGACCTACATCATTGACAACGCTAGCTTAGAATGCTTACAAATAGACATTTAAAATAAATATCTAGCACAATAACAGGGGGTTACTTTTAGATTTTTATACGTTTTTTCACATGGTTTTTCTATGATTTTGTTGTTGTATTCGTTGAGGTGTACTAAATAGTATTTCTAGAGTGCATCCTTTATGGGCCATTGATTTTCGTTGGTTGGAACAATCCGAGGGTTGTTGTCTTTCTCTGCATGTGTTTGTGCATGAACACTGCGCATGTGTATGCAAGTGCATGTGCACGTGCATGTGCATGTGTACTGTGCATGTGCAAGTGCATGTGCATGTGCATGTGTGCATGTGTACTTGCCCTCTTGGATTCTTGTTGCCGGAGTGGATTTTTGCTACCACGAGGTGGATTTTTTGCTCACACTTACAAAGGTATTTGTTTTTTAATGTTTCTTCAGTTAGCATAATGGTATTTTTTACAAGGTATTGGTTTCCTGGTTCTACAATGTAATGCTACAAAACCCGCCTTTGTTTCCTTCCCTTTATCTGTTCTAAGATTTGCTGCAGATTCAAAAAGAGTTTAGAGTTTAGGCCCTCTGTTTGTTTCCAACTCTTGGATATTCCTGGCCTGCCAGATTGTTCATAGTAGCCAGCCTTTAGCTTCAATCAACAAATGGATTCTTGTGCACACAACAGGCGGATTATTCCTTCTTTGAGTCATGCAGATCAGTCAAACAGTGACCACAAGAATGCATTTATATTGTAAGTTTGGAACTTTAAGTCAAACCAGAAGGCGAATCATGCATGATCTTTAAGCTAGAGATGGAGCATCCAAAATCATATGGATTGATAAATAATGGTTTCATTGTGAAAGAGAAATAGCTGTAGCTGAAGTAACAAACACGTGGAACGCTAACAGAGCAAGCTTGCTTCAAAACCTCTACTCTTGATCTCCTTCACCGATCGTTACAGGAAACCTACTCCACATCACCAAACTGGTTGATTCTATTCACCTATTAAACTAAAGCCAGGCAACCTGTGAGAAAGTGTCACTAGTTCTTT
This sequence comes from Isoetes taiwanensis, assembly GCA_021234155.1. Taxonomy (NCBI): domain Eukaryota; kingdom Viridiplantae; phylum Streptophyta; class Lycopodiopsida; order Isoetales; family Isoetaceae; genus Isoetes; species Isoetes taiwanensis. The sequence continues at coordinate 32,570 of JAJEKV010000608.1, read as the reverse complement.
ATGAACCTCATCAATTGTTACTGTAGAGTAACGTTGATGTTCATGCAATGATTTGTGAATAAAATATTATTGTAGAGCACATATCAATGTCAAAAGCTTTTATTTGATTCAATTTTATTTCGCTACTAAAGGTTTGTGAATAAAACATTATTGTAGAGCATATCAGTGTCAAAAGCTTTTATTTGATTCAATTTTATTTCGCTATTGAAGTTCTATTTTCTAAATTAATATTAATCTAACCAATTTCTTTCCTTTATGTTAATGCAGACTATAGAATCTCCCAATCCATCAATTCCACATGACATTCCTCCGATACCTGAAATCAACACGATGTTGATTCAAACATTATTACTGTACCAGAGAACCCTATAAATGAAGATCAAGTTCAATTAGTCCCGCCACCATCACGCAACCACCACCTGCACATGGCGAAGACCCTATTGATGTGTTGTCATTATGGTTGGTTGGATACGTCAACTTTCTTCATCCATCTCTACACCATCCCCAAGGCCCCGAAGGGACCAAAAAAATTGTTAGTTAACACGAACCATTACATCCAACACTTTAAATTAAATTCCCCCTAAAACCCCCTTTGGTTTTGGTGCATATTCACACAGGGGGTGACTCCGGGCAACGAGAGCTGTTGAATAGGCATGTTCATAACTTATTCTTTGATTTGGACCGTAGATAGCAATCCTTGTTTGTGGGGTATGCTCGTACAAGTTTTTTTATACTCTTAATGAGAGTTGCGAAATACTATAAGGTTTGAGGCAATGTACTCAATTGTGTTGATTTCATGCATGTATTATGCTCAAGAATAAAATAGGCAGCATACAGTATAAAAACGAAATGTTTTCAACATCAAATTTCGCCATCTTTTAACTCGTTTTTAAAAAGCGTAAAAAGCTGTCGATGTGTGTCGGTGTTTTCGCCTCCTCTGTTTCTGCATTGCATAACATCGTGCCATAACTCTTCCTGGACGTCCAATGCTTCAGCCTTGAAAAAGCAAGATAGCGTCGGCTTCATTACTCTAGCTTCGGTAGAATCGAGCCCAAGAATTTGAGTTTGTGAGAATCGGCAGACAGAGCCCAAGAATCGACAGACAGAGCCCAAAAATCGGGCAAATTTGATGGTGATAAACATTTCATCGATGAATAGGAAATTTCAGCCTAAAATTTTGTGTTGACGTGGCAGATCCACGAACGGCCAACTTTTCATAAACCTGAAGCAAGATGTGCTTCATTTGATGATCCCACATGGCATATCTAATAAACTGCTGCCACTACTTGGCATCATAGAAGAAGCAATTCATACATCTGACTTGATAGACTAACACTTTGCTAAAAATGTGTGCATGGACCAAGTTCACATCTTTGAAGATAAAGTTTGCTCAAGACCCCTAGAAAAAGACCCAAGCAAGGACTCTCATTTGAACATCATGAAAAGGACAAAGGATCAAGTTACACATGTGGAAGCTCAAAGTCAACATGAGAAGACTCTTGACAAGACCAAGTTTGGAAGACCCCTCAAAAGTAAGATATTTGCTCCACAAGTTTTTGGCATGATGCATTACATCCCTTGATTCCATCCATCTCATTTGCTTTACCCCATATGTTTTCACCATCTCCCGAACCCGGGGGATTCACCTTTGATTCGCGTATAACCCCGAGAGTTCAACGGAGGGGTGTTTTTTGGACCATTTGCGTACGTATACTTAGGGGTTAGGGGTATTTTTAGGCACTAATTTGGAGCAATATCTATACACAAAGGGGTCAAATTGCCTTTTAAAATTGCGTATACAAGGGGGGTTTTTTGCTACCCTCCAAACGCAGATGCCATACCCCCCTTATGTATAAGTGCATCCTCCGGGCTGTTGAATCCAAATTGGCCAAAATCTTCCTCCTAGTCATGAACAACTCACACACTCAATTACACTCCACTCCTGAAAAAATGCAAAAATTCCCATTGAAAATGACCTCTCAATGGTCATGGCACCACATTCTCTCTCTAAGAAACAAAATGGAGAGAGAAAGGTGTACATCCTCAACACAAAGCTTGCAAAGGCAAAATCTGGCCTAAGCACTACCAATATTCTAAGTTTTGAAGTGCACTTACCACTATGAGATTGCAAAACATGACACATCACCACCTATCATCCACCTCACCAAGCAAAATGCCACATCATCATCACACGTCATCCACATCATTTTCTCATCTCACTAAAGTTTTTGACTAGGAGGAAGATTCTTTGCCACATCATCATGCCATGTCACCATGAGACTACCTGCTCACACTCTAAACTAAACTTGCCACATCACCATTTCCTATGCCATTTTATTCCAAAAATGAAAAATTCTTTTTTTCCAAAAAAGATTCTCCCATCAAGAAGGGTATCAATTTTGCCCCTCCCCATATCCCACCCTTTGCCCCTTTGCCCCTACCCATACCCCTTTCCCTAACCCACCCCCTTTGCCCCTACCCATATACCCCAACCCTTTTTTTTCCTACCCATACCCCTTTGGATATGGTCCCATATCCCCTTTTGCCCCCCCTCCCCCTTCCCCCATGCCTCCCCCTCCCCCCCCCCTTTGCCCCTCCCCTCTTCCCCCCCCCCCCCTCCTACTCTTCTTTCTCCACCATCCCCCTTCATTTTCTCGGATTGTCGTATGCAAATGTTATTCTTATTTTATCAAGAAAAAATCTAATAATGATTCAATGGCAACTTACTTTTTTTTTTGCATGAGTCCCATTTTTAGTCTGAGTCCCAAACATTGAGATCTGACCCACTTTCATTAAATGCAACTTATATTCTATTACTTTGATCATGTGCCCAAGACAAAGAGCTTGGGATTTGATGTGGACCTTTTTCATGAAGTGCAATTGAGGGAAAATTCGAGCTTGGTAAGAGAAAGTTGCTTTGTGCATTGTTTTTACCTTAAGATAAGCATTTGAATTAAAAGATCTTCAAAAAATTAGATATTCCAGATATCACATTATAATGGTCCTGTCACGTGCATTGTAAATAACATAAAAGAAAAGCAAAAAGAAGAAAAATAATGTCTAGGACTCTTTCAGTCTTTAAAAAAAAAACTAAAAAAAAAAACAGAGTTGATTAAGTTCAAATTTAAATCTAAGTATAGCTTCTGGATTAGAACAAGCTTAGTTTTTATGCCACATAAGATTGCATTAGTTTCACAAGTCACTCAGCATCCATATAAAGCCACTCCTAGCTTAAAAGACAGCCAGATATAGGATTGTCAAATTAGGTTCTCTGTTCTCTTGCACAGAAAAATATCAGTCAAACAATAATCTCTAGCACTACACCCAGCAAACCATTGAGCAAAAGCCTTTGGGTACTTACTCCAGACATCTTAAGAGCATAGACCATTAAACAAAAACTTGAAAGGTGGCCTACAAATCAATTGGCTCAAAAGAGCTCTCGGGTTGGGCTATTGACTCAAATTTGACCGGGTCAGGAAGCTCTTTATCACTAAATCTGTTTGGGCATTGATTGCTGACTTTCAGGAGTAAAACCAACATACACTTGAGAAGCCTCAGAAATTGGAATTGAGCAAAGAATCGATATGAAGGTTATTTGGTGGAACTTTTGCTAAAACTATTTATTTGTTGTTTTGGGAAACTGACATCTTCTTGATAATTGAGCATTATCTCAGCAAGTTTCAGAAAAGAGTGGTTGCCTATAGCAACCTGGAGGTCTTGTACCAGTGAGGTTGGAGGTTTTGCCAGGAAAACCTCCAACATTTTGGAGGTCCTATTGAGATCCCACCTGGATCTTGAGGAACTCATGGCTCCTAGAAGAAGTAATGAGGCTACTGAACCTCAAGAGAATACAGGAGTGTCTGCTGCACAATATGGGTCAATCAGTCAAGGTAATGTAGGTATGCAATATTTTGAGCTTAATATACATATTCCTCCACCTATTTTTGACCCGAGTGTCAATGCTAACAACTTCCTAAAGATGTTTGAAGAGTACTACCAAGATTATGGTTACAAAAAGGGAAGCAAATTCTCAAAATTCAAGAAGTGCTTCAAAAATGATGAGGTAAGAGCTTGGCTTGAGTATGTTGTCAGCACAGAAGTGAGCACTTGGGAAGAAATTGAGAAACAATTTCTAGAGAGGTTTGGTAAACTTATTGAACCTCAGGATTTGGTTTTTGAATTACAATCTTTTAGCATCAAACTTGGGGAGACTGTTCACAATATGTTGAAAGATTTCATATGTATTTGACTAAATGCATGTTTTATAAGAGGGCTGAGCAGTGGGCCTAGAGTTTATAGGAAAATGGACGTTGCAAAAACAAGAAGGCTTTGACACTATACACAAAGCTTTCACCAAAACCATTGAGATTGCCAATGTTTCTTCTTATGAAAGACAAGCCAACCATTTGATAGTAGTATCGGGGTTCGCCAGGGATGCCCTCTCTCCCCAACATTGTTTGGGCTTTACATTGATCAATTTGAAGGCTTTATGAAAGATGCTCGGGCGGTTGCGGTACAAGCCAACCATTTGATAGTAGTATCGGGTTCGCCAGGATGCCAGAGGCGGCTTGCCGATAATGGGGGCTTAGGGCTCACCTTCTCTACCGGATCATCAAAGCGGTTAATATATCGCGATGATGTGGACCTCTAACTTACACACCGGCCGACATGCAACGACATCTCGATGCCCGACACATTTTGTCAAGCGGCCCGATATGCCCAACTTGGCCAAGACTAAGGTGGTTTTCATATCATCTTCCGCGGCAGTAGGGATCCCCTCCTTCCATTCCGTAGGGCGTTGGAAGTAGCATCCACATACAAATATTTGGGAGTGGAGTTTCGAGTCTACTATGCACCGACACATCCATACGGCCACGAAGTTCGGTTGGCTGGAAAGCACTATATATGCAATGCAAAACAATAGTCATAGAGCGGGGTTGTATGATTGGACCCATCGTCCACACTGTTCAAAGTCTTAGTGGAGCCCGTCCTTTTATACGGGGTGGAAGTATGGGGCCCAAAAGGTATCCCTCGCTACTTGGAATGACTTGGAGCAAAAGCGAAAAGCCTTCTTGGTAATGAGCACTAGGGGTGAAGTCCACACCCCATATCAAATTCTCTACCGCAGAAAATGATTCTTGCCTCTTAGGGCTGCCCTTGATCGCCACATTGTCTATTTTCGTAAGGTGGTCAACATGGACGATGCTCGCCTCCCAAAACTAGCTTATATCATGGCAATGGGGCCACAACGCCAAGGCCCTTTGGAGGGAAAAGAGAGCTCAATGGATGGCTAGATGGAATGTGCGGGAGCACGTGCATACATGTGCAAACAGAGGCAGATCGCCATAGCTTGAGGCAATATCTTGACGCTTGCTTCATCAGCAAGCTTTGGGATGCCAGCGCCCTTGAACAGGTCAAGACAGCACACTACCAGCGCCACATAAATCCCACATTGGAACGAGGCCCACAATGCTACCTGCGCACCCACTTGCCCATGAAAAGACGCAGACTCATTGCCTCCATTCGCACAGGGGCACATCATCTTCGAATTGAGACAGGCAGATGGATTGGTGAGCCACGTCAGGACAGGCTCTGTCAATGCTGCCAAATGGGAGTCATTGAGGATGAATCTCATACCCTTCAAAGTTGCCCAGCATATGATCAAATCCGGACGCGCTATGCTGAGTTGGTCAGGCCTGGCCAGCCGCTACATGTGACATTGAGCACGGCATCCGTACGGATGCTAGGATCATACCTTCAGGAGGTCATGGACATGCGAGATCAGCTATGTCCTCGGGCACGCACTTGACATGTACATACACATTTATTTCATGATGATGTATACTTGTACAGTTTGACAGCATTCTTATTACTGCCACGGTTTTTCCCTCGAAAACCCTTCGGGGCGGGGGTTTTTTAACCCGGACAGTAATAAGTTTGCTGCGCTCCTTCTGGGTCCCATAGGCCGATTGGTCTCAGTGGACGATAAAAAAACTATTCTATTCTATTCTATTCTATTCTTGATGATGTACACATGTCTAATGATCCTATTTTTTCAGATTATGAACCAGAATGCATGGGCCCTGATCCAGTACCAGTTTATGCTATTCAGAAAGAGAAGAAGAAGCCAAAAGTGGAGGAATCAACTAGTCCTGGAGCTGATGTCAGAGATGAGATCTCAAAGGTATCTGAAGCATTACTAGAAGTCAAAAAACAACTGTAAGAAATGAAAGCTTCAAGATCTGAGAGAAAGATCCATCCACCTTGTGCACATTGCCAAAGAGGTACTCACTCTTCTGATTATTGTTGGTATAGACCATGTACTAAAAATGCAATGTTGATGCTTCGTGCTTCCACCTCATGAATACATCACTTAGAAACCCCCAAACTAAGTCATTAGAAGACAAGATTACAAGATTGATAAGCTAGCAAGCTAACGAGGCACTCACAGCATAATGAACCCTCGAACTGAAGCATGAAGGAGATTAAAGGAATCAAAGTGTAATATGCAAGGGCACATCTAGTTAAGCTTTTGGCATGCCAAAGGATCAGCTACTAAAACGAACAGGCTCCAATGGCCACTACAAAAAACAATCTGCAATCAATTCAAACTAAAACTAACAATGCAAGATACAACTAACCTTGCATTAACCGGTATGTAGTAGAACTGTGCATACGGGTGGTGCGTTTTACCAAATGGAGATCCCAGACTAAGCCTCACAAACTGCTCGTATACCCTACATACCCCTGGTCTCAAACCATTTAAAACAAATCGAAAGCACCAGAGTGAAGAAGGATGTGATGACAGTGTTTTTGGACCAGAATTGAGCATGCACAAACAAGAAATACAGGGATTATACACTTACAGTAAATAAGCCCCTAAGCATTTGGCATCGACCTCAGACTCCATACCACTAAGAGCACCTGAAATGGTGGAGAATTTGAGGGCCCCTACCTTTGAGATGTGGAATTCTACATTGAATGATTTGCTGCTAACCTTCAAGAAAGGACTCTGGACCACAATTGAGTAATTTAAAGCAAAGTTCCACTGCCAACACTCCATTCTAACCCCTTTCGCTTATAATAATATAACATCAAAGAAATATGGGTCTACCACGTACAAATAATAAAGTTTGATCTTGTTTTTTTTTTTTTTTTTTTTTTGATCGGGGAGGGGGGAGGGGAGTCAATTCATGCAAAGGCAGACTCTTCCACCTCCTCTTCTTCATGCACACTGTGGTTTGTGGCCATTGAATCTACATCCCTTTGAGTCTATTCTATTCTATTTGAGCATGTACCTGTTTGGGCTTGCTATGGGCTTTTGGCCGAACTGGGGTCTTTGAACCTGGAGTTTTGGCAGGAGGGGAATTAAACTTGCATGTCTTTGCAGCCTCTATCTCCTCGCACACATCATCCTCGTCCAATTAGCGCTGCTTCGAGCTCAAATTACTAAATAAATTCTGATTTGTCAGTTTTTAATCCATGTCTTGATCTCCATTATCTGGTCCGCCTAGCATTCAAGCTCCTGGGACTCCTTTCTCGAGATCTGCATATCAATGAACTCGTTCTGGGCTGTATCATCAAGAAAGCCCAGAGCGATTTGATCATCTGCCATATGCTCTGCCTTCACCCTTGTCCTTTGAAGTTTTCTCTAGAGATTGTGGCTGAATTTGAAGTCTGAATCAAGGGAATTCTGCATCACAACCTTCCCATCATTCTTAACACTAGACTTGTCCCATGATGGACCATTAAAGGGCATTTTGAAGGTTCACAAGAAAAAATCATCTAAAATAAAAAACACAAAAACTAGCCAAACCCTTTTTAGGAGTTCATATATGGCAGTCATGCTTCACATGAAAAATACAGAAAAATGTATCAGCTCCCATTCTTGTGAGTTATGCTCTAGCAAACCCAAGGGGGTCAAGTACCAAAAGCTTCATGTTCACACAAAGTAAAACTGTCTTGATAAAGATATAGAGCAAGGCACAAAAAACCACATCTCAATTCGAACTCTGTGAAGGAAGATAGAGCAATTCAAACATGACAGGGTCAAAACTGTCCTCTGCCTTCTGAGAACCAATACTGGTTCCCAGAAAGCAGTTGTGATATAAAAACAACAACTTTCAAAAGGAGATCAATTTTGAGTCCAGATTTGGCATATAAGTAATTCACGAGGTCCTCCATCCTATAAAAATATTTGTTGAGTTTGAATTTGATGTTTTGACTTTTACTTCTATTTTCAATTTTAGGGAATTTATACAAATTGCTGGTATTGCTACATATGATTCTAGGTTGTCCTCCAAAAAATAACATTATGAAAGTTTATAAGGATATGAAACCAACGCAAAAACAAGCTCGTGGAAAGAGCAAAAGACATGGTAAAAAAAATAAAAAACAATATCTGTACCTGCCCATTACTGGTCCATAGTTCATTCAAAAATTGATATTATCCTTATGTTAGTCCATTTCAAGTTGAGTTTTGGGACACGAGTAGCTCTTGGACCACTTTGTTCACAAAAAATATTTGTTGTTCATTATCTTAAGGATTGTACTATAATAGATAGCATCAATTATATTATAGCTTCCATGTTTGTTCTAGATTTGTGCCCTAAGGTGTGACTTTACAAAATCACATCCTCAAAATATCTCATGTCAAGAAACCAATGCAAAAAGAACCAAGGAAAAATATAAAAAGTTTTTACTATAAAAAATCAAGATAGACTGCTATCTGCAGTCCAGTTGCAGACCATCATTGGTCCAGATGACTGAAAGTTTAAAAATTATTAATGGTGCCACCTTATTCAATTTTGATCTCAACTTTCATATATAGTTTACTTGTACGATTCTCTATAGGACAAAATTAACTGATTATGTTAGCTTGTATAATTTAAGGGTAAGGTTGAAGCACAAACAATTGAGAATTTATAGGGTATTTATGACCAATTGAACCTACATGGACTTTCACTTACACCTTTCAAAAATCATGTGATCGAAGCTAAAAAGCCATAGTATCATTCTATGGAGAAAAATAGATAAGGCTAGTGAGAGATATATGCTCTATACAATTGGTCTCGTGGACCATAAATGGTGATGCATGCTTATATAACTTAAAATCTTAGAAATAACATGTTATTTTAATATGCAACTAGGGATTTCTATTGCCAAGAAAGGTTTGCATCCATAAAAAATATAATATACATGAAAGATAACTTACATGTAACGTTATTCTACTTGGATGACAATGCTTTATAGCAGTAACATAGATATGAAGTTTATGCTAGTAAGAAATAAGCAGATTTCATGGTATTTTTTTCAATAAGACCATATAACCTATATAAGAGATCTCTATATATGTCATTTCTCACATTTTGAACCATTTTAAAGGCATATTTGGGGAAAAGTAGTGTCTCTTTCTATGAACCAAAGAAGCATATATGAAATGTTATGTGGTCTATTTATATATTGTCATGGCTAAACTTCACAACATCCACTTGAATTCATCAATAAACATCACTAGCTTAATCATTGTGGAGTTTTGGACCTATAATTATGGAGTTGACCCAACTTTTTATGCTGTAATGTGTTAATCCGGCTGTTGTACATCATGTTTGAATTCCAAAAATTGCATGGTTACACCCTAGTTGCACTATATGTAAGTTGATAAAAGTTATGTTCTATGTAGATATAAATAGAACGCATCATTTATTGCCCACATGGCATTATGGATGGTTGTTATTGGAGCATTTTAACATATACTTTTGTCCAGAATTCTGTATAGTAGATTCTTTTAGTAAATATTAAGGTTAACATGACTTATTTAAACTCCCAAAAATCATGAAACTATAGCTCGTATAGTTAGCAACTCATGGCCACAAGAATTAAATTAAAACTTATTATAATAAGAGAGTAACAATTCTTAAACCTCAAACAGCTTTTTTGACCAAAATAGGGTTTGGCGGCTTCCACCGATTTCAAATGATAGCAAGAAAATATGGGAACATAAAACTCAATGTATTTTATGATAAATAGGCAAATATCTCCAACTTTAGCAAGGTTTAGGTCACTTTATGCTAGAAATATCAAAGAAAGCAATTCTGAACTGGTGCAGAAACTGCCAAATTCTTCAATGTTTGAGCAATCACCACAAGGTATAGGTGACCCCATTGGTCTTGAAATTCTCAGAGATCATTAAGAACTAAGTGAAGACTCAAATGACGGTGGTATATTATAAAATTGAAATTTCTTTCGTGAGTTACGTGGGTTTAAGTGGCAGAGGTCATGTGGGCCAGTTCTAGTCCATGGATCAGGAATGGTCCCAGGGACAGGTCTAGTGTTAACCTTACCTCAACGAGATTCTTAGGTATACGGCCCCTTGGGGGGCATCTAGAACCCTAAAATTGTCGTATATCTGATGTACCATGAACTTGTAATTCTCGAGTTCCACCTTCCTGCTGTAAGTTTTGGTGCAGTCAACCACTTGACAAAGCCATTTTTGGGTGAGTTGATCATACCTGTGATCCTTCAAACCCTCAGAACCTGCCATTTCTTCACTTGGATCCACATTGCTAAATTCTACATTCCTCTTCACCTCTTGATTTGCATTCCTAGTGGCCCCTACTCTGCCATGATCTGCATTATTCTTCACTTCAGCCCTCACTTTTTTCTTGGAAGGGGATTGAACCTCGGTGTCAGATTCAATCCCCGCGATGTCTTTGAAGCAGTTCGTCAACTTGAAGCCAGAGTTTTCTTCTAAAGACCCATTCGAATATGTAGCAAAATAACAGGGGGTTCCATTTGATATGGATATAATTCTTGAAACTATAGACCATATCCCTAAAACACTTCAATGGGTTTTTATTAAAAAAAAAACCATAGATTTAAGATAAAAAAGAGTCACGTTAGCTCACTGGTTGTTTGCAGAGATTCCTACCTTAAACTGTTACCCAAATGCAACAATAGTGACAACGCTAATGGATTCAAGGCAACAATCTGGCCCTTCCCGCTCAAAGACAGTCGGAAAAAGCAAAAGAATCTGGCGGGTAGAGTTCGGACTTAGCCATCACCAAATTCACTTCCCGTCCTCGCTGGATCCAATTATGAATATGTTTTTTGGCTAAAGAAAGCACTTCAAAGATTGGTACTTCCATGTTTTTCCAAACACTTTGTTACAATATGCACGGCACTTTCATGCCTTTCCAAACACTTTGTTACAATATGCACACAAAATATAGGATCTTAAATAAGTCCTTATTTGGCAGGCTGTGAAGAGGAAGAGATTATTGAATTAGCAAATGAAATGAAGTAAGAAAGTGCCTAGCAGGTGAATGGAAACTTCTAACTCTGTTGCAAGTAACAGATTCACGCATACATTATGTCCAATTGATTTCTCAGTTGTGGATATGGAATTTATCATGCACTTATAAAAATAGATACTTACTGAAAAGGGCAGCTAAGTGACGTGTATAATCCTTTGACTTTGAAGTTTAAGACCTTTTTTCCACGGTATAGGAGTCTTATTTTTTAAGCCATTTGATTCGTCCAGGTAAGCAAATAAGTCAGAGCTCGTTTTCCATGATCTGTTTTGAGAGGTGTCTTAAACCGCCCGCATGCCAAATGGGAGTCTTTTTTCTTCTCGGAAACCCCCACCCCCACAAAATAAGATAGATAATCCTATCCAATCCTTTTTTCCTAGAATTTAGGGTAGGGCTCGCTTGGAATTGTTAATGCCAGGACTATAATGGTTGGAGTAGAATCGAAGCTTCAATCTTCAATCGAAGCTCTATCTTCAAACATGAAACGCAATGAAAAAGCTCTATCTTCATACATGGAATGCAATCGAAGCTCTATCTTCAAACATCGAATGCTCAGGTCGAATTGCAGGTCGAATCTGCAGTCAAATTGCCACAGGATGAATCTGCAAATCGGATTGGACAAATCTTACAGGTCGAATTGCTTTCAAATTACTTGTTGCAGGTTGGGTTGCTTATTGGGTCGAATTGCTGCTCGATTTATAGGGTCAAAGCAAGAATTAGGTGTCGGAGCAAGGATCTCTCAGGAGGGGGGGAGGGGGAGTCAATTCCGCGAAAAGCGCACTCTTCCACCTCCTCTTCTTCATGCACACCGTGGTTTGTGGCTATTGAATCTGCATCCCTTTGAGCATGTACCTGTTTGGGCTTGCTATGGGCTTTTGGCCGAACTGGGGTCTTCGAACCTGGAGTTTTAGCAGGAGGGGAATTAAAATTGCATGTCTTTGCAGCCTCTATCTCCTCGCACACATCATCCTCGTCCAATGAGCGCTGCTTCGAGCTCAAATCACCAAACAAATTCTGATTTGTCAAGATGTTCCCATGCCAGTTTTTGATCCTTGTCTTGATCTCCATTATCCGGTCAGCCTAGCATTCAAGCTTCTGGGACTCCTTTCTCCACATCTTCATATCAATGAACTCGTTCTGGGCTGTATCATCAAGAAAGCCCAGAGCGATTTGATCATCTGCCATATGTTCTGCCTTCACCCTTGTCCTTTGAAGTTTTCTCTAGAGATTGTGGCTGAATTTGAAGTCTTAATCAAGGGAATTCTGCATCACAACTTTCCCATCATTCTTAACCTTACCTCAACGAGATTCTTAGGTATACGGCCCCTTGGGGGGCATCTAGAACCCTAAAATTGTCGTATATCTGATGTACCATGAACTTGTAATTCTCGAGTTCCACCTTGCTGCTGTAAGTTTTGGTGCAGTCAACCACTTGACAAAGCCATTTTCGGGTGAGCTGATCATACCTGTGATCCTTCAAACCCTCAGAACCTGGCATTTCTTCACTTGAATCCACATTGCTAAATTCTACATTCCTCTTCACCCCTTGATTTGCATTCCTAGTGGCCCCTACTCTGCCATGATCTGCAATTATTCTTCACTTCAGCCCTCACTTTTTTCTTGGAAGGGGATTGAACCTCGGTGTCAGATTCAATCCCCGCGATGTCTTTGAAGCAGTCCGTCAACTTGAAGCCAGAGTTTTCTTCTAAAGACCCATTCGAATATGTAGCAAAATAACAGGGGGTTCCAGGGGGATTTGATATGGATATAATTCTTGAAACTATAGACCATATCCCTAAAACACTTCAATGGGTTTTTATTTATAAAAAAAAAAAAAAAAAAAAAAAAACATAGATTTAAGATAAAAAAGAGTCACGTTAGCTCACTGGTTAGATTGGTAAAGTAGTCTTATTAGGACATTGAGTTATTTTTGTAGAGGTTCGAGCTCCCATATTTTATATTCTAAAATCTTAGGCGAAGCTATATAGAGGCTCGATATACCATCAATTGACATCTCAAAATCATAGACGCCCCCAATCATACATGAGCATAAGCGAAACGAGAGGTGCCCAGAGGCTCCAACATACAGTTTGGGCCGTAGGATTCACCGATCCGACGACTGTGGTAGTCCAAGGTGCACCTCGTTTAAAATATGTAGCAAAATAACAGGGGGTTCCAGAGGGATTTGATATGGATATAATTCCTGAAACTATAGACCATATCCCTAAAACACTTCAATAGACCATAGTCACGTTAGCTCACTGGTTAGATTGGCTAAAGTAGCCTTATTAGGACATTGAGTTATTTTTGTAGAGGTTCAAGCTCCCATATTTCATATTCTAAAACCTTAGGCGAAGCCGTATAGAGGCTCGATATACCATCAAAACCTTACGCAAACTCGTATTTGACATCTCAAAATCATAGGCGCCCCCAATCATACATGAGCATAAGCGAAACGAGAGGTGCCCAGAGGTTCCAACATACAGTTTAGGCCGTAGGATTGATAGATCCGACTACTGTGGTAGTCCCGGGTGCACCTCGTTTATCGATGTATTTAGGCTGATCTCCAGATTAATCGATTCCTCCATCTGGAAAACAATATAAAGAGTTAAAATAAGCTTTAAATACAATAAAAATAGAGTTTTTGATGGTGTTTGCAGAGATTCCTACCTTAAACTGTTACTCAAATGCAACAATAGTGACAACGCTAATGGATTCAGGCAACAATCTGGCCCTTCCCGCTCAAAGACAGTCGGAAAAGGCAAAAGAATCTGGCGAGTAGAGTTTGGACTTAGCCATCACCAAATTACTTCCCGTCCTCGCTGGACCCAATTATGAATATGTTTTTTGGCTAGAGAAAGCACTTCAAAGATTGGTACTTCCATGTTTTTCCAAACACTTTGTTACAATATGCACGGCACTTTCATGCCTTTCCAAACACTTTGTTACAATATGCACACAAAGTATAGGATCTTAAATAAGTCCTTATTTGGCAGGCTGTAAAGAGGAAGAGGTTATTGAATTAGCAAATGAGATGAAGTAAGAAAGTGCCTAGCAGGTGAATGGAAACTTCTAACTCTGTTGCAAGTAACAGATTCACGCATACATTATGTCCAATTGATTTCTCAGTTGTGGATATGGAATTTATCATGCACTTATAAAAATAGGTACTTACTGAAAAGGGCAGCTAAGTGACGTGTATAATCCTGTGACTTTGAAGTTTAAGACCCTTTTTCCACGGTATAGGAGTCTTATTTTTTAAGCCATTTGATTCGTCCAGGTAAGCAAATAAGTCAGAGCTCGTTTTCCACGATCTGTTTTGAAAGGTAGTTCCGTACAGCAGGGGAGTCTCTTTTTCTTCCCGGGGAAATCCCCCGCCACAAAATAAGATAGATAATCCTATCCAATCAGAGCTCCTTTTTGCCTAGAATTTAGGGTGTCCAAAAAAAAGGGCTGGGCTGGAATTGTTAATGCCAGAAGTATAATGGTTGGAGTAGAATCGAAGCTTCAATCTTCAATCGAAGCTCTATCTTCAAACATCAAACGCAATGAAAAAGCTCTATCTTCAAACATGGAATGCAATCGAAGCTCTATCTTCAAACATCGAATGCTCAGGTCGAATCTGCAGGTCAAATTGCCACGGGATGAATCTGCAGATCGGATTGGACAAATCTTGCAGGTCGGATTGCTTTCAAATTACTTGTTGCAGGTTGGGTTGCTTATTGGGTCGAATTGCTGCTCGATTTACAGGGTCAAAGCAAGAATTATGGTGTCGAAGCAAGCCTCTCTGTGATAAACATGCAAGAAAACTGTGAAAAGATTGATGAGTAGTGGAAAAACAGATTTTCTGAGGCATGTCTTATATTATAAGACACTTCTTATAATGAAGCCGTGGAAAAGTAATTTTCTTAATAGTTTAGTGTAAAATCCGGTATATCTGAGTCTTGTTCTATATTAAATCCGGTACGTATTATCTATAGGCGGCAAATTGTCTAGTAAGGCTTAGAAAGTTTTTCAAACCCTGCTGCATTCTCAATCAATTTAATATTTAGCATGTTAATGGAATCATGTCATGTGAATCAATTAGCTGCAATCAGCTAAATCAAATTTCAGACCTCTCTCATCATGTGAAGGGCATGTGGCGGGGACAAATTTGGGCCCCTGTTACTTATAGGCCCTGCTGCTTTTCAGTGCAGGACTCGTGTAGATCGCCCATTAGAGTTACCCGGTACCCACATGAAAAAAATCCACAAGAATGACATCCAAAAGTCCCCACACAATTAAGGGATGACATTAATGGTTGAACAAACCAGCACCAAACTTTAATGTTGACCTGTCATCAAGAAATTAATGTAATCTAAAACGAAACACCCACTTTCCTTGCGTGGTCCCAATTTTTACCACCAGTCCAGTGGCCCATCTTCAATAGAAGGATACATCAGAGATACGTCACAAAACATAAAGCTTGCAGCATCCACAACATCAACTTATGAAAGGGCAACATTTACTTAAAATGTCAATTTATAGTTGTCTCCATTTACAATTTGGTTAAATTCTTATCATGATTAGCTAGACTCTAGTCAATAATGGAAAGCAATAATACCTCACTGAGAAGCTTATAAGAAACTTACATGAAAAAAATATGCATGAATTGTAGACAATAGGCTTTGTCCTTTCTCTAGCAAGTAAAGTACAAGATACCTTCCTACGAAAGAAAAGACAACACTCTATGCCAACCACAAAAACAAAAAGAAATATACACAAGCACGGGAATATAAGAGAGCCTGATTGTTTGGTAGAAGATAATTTTCCATCTGGATTAATCATGTGGATATAGGGGGTCTCCCAAATCTTGCAACGCTCGTGGGAACCCAATGAATGGAAAATGATACAATATACAGGACATGTACACAATTTTGTTACACTAGACTAAGTGAAGCCGTTTCAGTTCCAGTGAAAATGTTGGACAAGATAACAAAGTGTTTTGAGCAAACGTTCTCACTTCTGACCTTGAGCATCGTTTTGAGATCCGAATAAGCTCCCATAGTGCTCCTCCCTTAATCAGATAATTTGCATTTGCCTCTGAGACCAGAAATGATAGATCAGAAATAATTAGTTTCTTTAGCATAAAAAGAATGCCATGCCATGATATGTGCTCCATCACTTCCTGAATGAGATAGACAGAAGATTTTAAGGAGCTCACCATTACGAGCTAAGTGGCAAAGAATAATCTCAAAGTGTTGCCTTATCCACAATGAATCATCCATAAGTTTTGCAAGGACCCATGGCAGTGCTCCTTCCTCAAGCAGAAGTGACCTTCCTACCTCGTTACCTGCAAAGATAAAATGAAATGTAAAGTCTCTGCCATTATTTCTTCAAATGTGTACAGAGATTAAAGAAAATATGGTCTTGATTCAGTAGATCCAGCAGGCTATGCACATTACCAGAAGTCTTACGTGAACAACCTTGTACATAATAAATCCACTACACTACTAACAATGAAATGCATGAAGTGAAGGGTATATGAGTGAGAAAACATGCTTACCTTGCAGAGCTTTTTTAGATTCAGTTTTGGCAAAATTTGCAATCCCTCTTGCCACCTGTTCAACTATATCATGTTCTGTAGATTCCAACATTTCAAGTAGGGCCTTTATCCCCCCTCCTTCTACAAGGTTCAATTGCAGTTCAGCTGATACAGAACCCATAATTGATTAGAGGGCTTTCATTTGTATCTGGAACAACCAAAAGTTATTTGGTTATCATAGACCTAACTTATTACCGGGTATAGGACCTTCTCAACTCAAGCTCCATCCTCATCACACACAAAGAAGCAAGTTCCTCCTGCTCATAATCATAAACAAGCTAATGATCACACTTGTGATTGAGAAAGTAGCAGCAGCCGCTACAATATCTTGGTAGAGAATTTAAGACATGGGAGGAACACATGTGGCCTGCAAATTTTTTGCTAAGTGCAAAATACTCACATTCAGCTGCTGCTTATTCTTTTAACCATGAGGCTTACTAATTCCAAAAATTCAGACGCTATGTTTGGTCCATGCCTAACTGTGAAGAGAAATTTAAAACTAGGGCTACTAGTTGAACTCCTTTGGAGTCCTCGAGCAATTGTTTTCTTCAGAATACAAACAAAACAACAAGTTAAAAAAAGCATTTGCGTAGAGGGAAATTACCATTGCCACATAAGTTCGCAATGGCACCTGCTGCAGTCCAAAGAGTTCGCACATCTCTGATTTGCTTTGTTGTCTTCACTAAGAGAGGGATAACACCTTTTTGTACAAGAAGTAGCTGATTGGTTTCTGCCATGGTTCAGTCCTGAGTTAAATTTTTGTTATATTCTCAACAACAAATGTTAGTGCAAAATACCAACAAGGTCTCATTAACAAAGCACTTGACCACACTACTTGGTACATAGTGTCTACGTTACTACTATGAGCTGTGCGGCGAAATTACATTACCATTTGAACCAAAATTGGCGATTCCAGTGCAAGCTGCCCGCAGAGTCTGCTCATCTTGAGGGTTACCCAAAAGTTCTAGAAGAGTATCCAGCACTCCTTGCTCAACAAGTCTTTTCCTAAATTTCTCTGCAGAACGTGGAAAACTTACGCTGAAGAGACTAAATAACATCATAAGTGATAAAAATAATGTCAATATTGAACGTAATTATACCATTTGCAAGAAGATTAGCGCAAACACCAGCAGCCACAGCCACACTCTGTCCTGAATCCCCTTTAGAACCGCGCAAAACTCCCAACAGAAAGTCTAGACCGCCTGCCAAGATAATTTTATCCTGGTTTCTTTCTTCACACTCATACAACAGAGCAAGAATTAGGATACCAACTACTTTTGCAATTCAGTTCCAAAAACGTAAAGCCCGGAATACCTTCAGCTGCTAAATTAGCAATGACCTTCAACGCATTTCTCTTCACAGTAAGCTCATCGGTGCCCATCAGTTGTAAAAAGGAAGGAGTGCTAACTGCCAAATATTAGCGGCATCCCTTACAGTAGGCAAATGCTGAGGAAAATAAAAATGCTAAAGCAGATTGAGGTGCTCAGGCTTACCTTGTTTAGCATGGTGTTCCGGTTGTCCTATGTGGGTTAAAACTTTGTGGTTAGAAGGACATGACGCATTTTCTGTCTACATAAGTTTCGAGTTGCTGTAAATCCGTTTCTTAAAAACAAAAACGCAGTTCACTATTAGAAACGGGCAGTTTTACCTTATTTTCGCTTGAATACCTCGGGCGGACTAGTTGTTCTTCAATTTTCTGCGCCCTTTGGAGATGGGCTTTTGCTTCTTCTGGTTCTGAACCAAGGAAGGAAAAAATAGAAACAATAGAATCTAAGGACGGAAAAAAGGGGGCAAAACAAAGAAGTAGATGAGGCGAATCTCGAAAAGACCGGCCTGAAATTCCTGATTAGGACAGGTAAAGAAAGCTAACCGTCTAGATTTTCCTCTGAGAGTTACTTCTTGATCTGGGTCGTCGGGAACCTCCATATGTTCATGTTTTTTAACCAGATTTTTAGTTCGAAGCATAGATTAGGTTCTCAGAGGCAGCACGGAACACGTTGCATTGGGTAGTACGCCTTTTGAAGATTGCTTAAGAAAAACTTATAGATCGAATCTGGTGAATACGCGGTCAATCGCGCTGACTTTGTAAGAAGTGCCTTTGGTGTAGTGTACTGGTGGAGCAGCGATCGTCTTATTTAACAACCATGGTCGTATTTGAACCAGCATAAAATAAAAAAAAACTCTGTGTCATTTAAAATTACCTGTAATAAATAAATAGGGAATATTCGAGGAATTTCCTTACGAAATAAAAAAAACTCCATGTATTTTTTCCCAAACTCCATGTATTTTTTCCCTCGATGTGGCTTTAACATGACACTCACGAAAAAATTCGTTGTCCACAAAAACTTCGTGTATTTTTTTTGGTTCAAACATGACCGTGGTTAATAAATAAGACGCTCGGTGGAGCAGGCCCTTGGGCCTTACGTAACGAGCAGATAAGGCACGGGCCGCACGGCCACATGACTTTTTTTTGGGTACCCACTTCCCCCCTTTGTCAAATTTAGGGTGGAGGCCCCCCACTTTAATGAAGGTCGCATTCGTGTACCCTTTGTTTTGGGTGAAAATAGTTTTACCCCGCTTCCGCAAGGATGGTAGAAATGTTGAAGTTGAAACCCTTGACATCCAAGCCTAGGCCAGTACTGTCGCGGTGACTACTCTCCCGCGGAATCACTAACCCTCTTGCCCCGTTATCCGTACCTGCCCCGTTATCCATACCTGACAGGCTCCATTTTATACTTTTCCTGAATCACATCCGCAAAATCATCACTGATGGAATCACCACCCTTTTTATTCTACGCGATGGAATCACATGGAATTGATCCCGCAAGTGGAATCATTGTTCATCGTAATGTTCTCCCAGGGAATCACCGCTAAGACGATAATATTCTCCCTCGTGGAATCACCGCGTAAATATTCTCCCCCGTAGAATCACCGCGTAAATATTCTTTCCCGTGGAATCACCGCGATAATATTCTCCCCCGTGGAATTACTGCGTACTATTCCTCGGGAAGGAATCACCTGGAGACCTTTGAATCCACAATAACTGCAGGCAGAGAGGAAAAATTGGCAAATGGTTCAATCCCAACAGAAGTTTATGCCCGATTGCATAAAAAATGGTTGAGGGATGGTTTAAGCGAAGCCTACGTTACTTGAAGATCATGAATGAAATTAATACTAAACCAATGGTGGAAAAAAGCATGCTTGGCTACTCCATTTTGTCTGTGCATGTCCATTATTATGCTCTAAACTGCCCAGAATTTTTCTGATTGGGGATTTGAACCCCTTGCCAATCGGCAATGCCCTTTTCATGCGAGGCTTGCCCTTTGAGTCCAATATGAGCAGAGAAAACATATGGAAGAATGATTTGCATATCATTTTACACCCAGTAACCCCTGAGACAGCTTTATGAAGCTCGAAAAACCTAAAGCATTCAGATTTTAGAGCAAAAGGTTGACAAGATGTGATCGATTCAATTAAGCAAAATATTTACATACAATGGAAGAACTCATGCCTGCAAAAATGGATTTCGTACTCTTTTTTTCATTTTAATGCCACTGTTTTGATTATAGAAAACCGGTTCATGAGTAAAAGCTTGATTCTACTGTGAAGTAGTTAAATTTCTACTGTGTTTTCTACTTGGCAGATTGAGACCAAGTTATGGATTGAAAAAAATGGAAGAATCTACAGATTTGGGGGGCTGATTTAGGTTCCAGATGCCGAGCTTGAGGTCCAACTCCGGCAGGGTCCAGGATTGATCGGGGCAAGAAGAAGGATATGTGTGAGAAGGGCGAGAGATGGGTATTTTTTCTGAGAGAGACATAAAATGTGTCACTGCAGCACAGGTTTCGACATGAAGAACGGGAGGAAAAGAGGTAGGATTCGTATGATTTGAAGCAGAAATAGGGAAATGGCATATGGAAGAGGGAGGGACAATAAAATCGATGCGGGCTTTGGCGCCGCAAAGCTTTCTGGCAGCAGCGTCGTAAGTTCGGGTGGCTGAACGCTGCAGCTTTTAGTGCATATTCAAGCGGTATCATTCCTGTGAAAAATTGTGCTTGGAAACTAATACAGATTCTAAGTGTTAGGAATCATCCAATGCAAACCGGAAAAGCACTCAAGTCTGAGAAAACGGCTCCAGAGAAAGGTAAAACAAAAGAATTGAAGGGCAAAGCAGGTTTTGCGCTGCAATCAACCTGTTCTAACCCCAGAAAATAGACTTGTTCTAACCCCAGCCTGTTCTAACGCCATCTATTGATAGAGCAAGCCCTCCTTACTTCTGCCATAGTCGCAGCAGCTGCAAAACCTTCCAAAGATAGTTTGTCGCCTTCTGCCTGGAAAAAAGTGAAAAATTGGTAGCCAAATATGTTTATTGCCGCTGTATGTGCTCCCCCAAGCACCATTTCCAGGCGATTTCCCAAACTCAGGTTTTACCTCTTGTCCCAATGCATTTCTTCAATCCCAGCCTGTTCTAATGCCATTTATGGATGGAGCAAGCCCTCCTTACTTCCGCCATAGCCGCAGACTGCAAAACCTCCCGAAGAACATGACATAATAAATTTGAATTTTTACTTGGGATATTCCACCGGGCGGAATCAATTATAGATGGTGATTCTGTCGCGTGGAATAAAATGGTAGTGATTCCGTCCGGCGGGGTTTGAAGGTTGTGGTTCCGCCAGAAGTTATTAAACGAAGCTGTCAGGTACGGAAAACGGGACCTCCAGAACAGATCCCGTTTCCGGAGGGTCTGTGATTCCACGGGAGAGTATTTACCGCGACGGCATCACCAAAACTAGGGTAAAGCTATTTGCACCCCTTTCTTTTAGCCCTCCTCCTTAGAATTTCCTTAACATTTTTGAAGGCCCTCTCCTATTTTTGGAGGCCCCCTCCTCTCCCATATGGGGAAACGTATATGGAGGGGGTAAGAAAAAACGTCATGTGGCCGTGCCTGACAGGGTGAGGATATAATTACCCTAGTTTCGTTGGTCCCGGGGCTGGGAATGCCATCTTTCGGAATCCCCACCCTTACGGAATCCGTTGCCGAACCTTGTTTCGGGTACCTGACATGACCCAGGTACCTTCCGATGCATCTGGATTGTCCAAATCCCCGTCAAATCTCAGTCGTCTGCTGAGATTCCGTCTCCCATGATCACCGTCAGAGATCCTATCCCTCGGGATCCCCTGGCTCTAGCTGATAACCTCCCCCGGGATCGTCAGTGGTTATCCCCTCCACACCTGTCGTGGCTGTTGTGATCCCGTCCTCCAGGATCACCGAGCGGGGATCCCCTCCCCCGTGATCTCTGCTCCCTGGCTGATAACCTCCCTCGGGATCGCCGTTCGTTATCCCCTCCTCTAGGATCCCCAGGTGACGCCGCCATTATCCGCCACTGGGATCCCCTCCTCCAGGATCGCAGGGTCGAAGCCATGTCAGCAACCACGTCTGTGATCCCCTCCTCTAGGATCCCACGGACGCGATGTTATCCTGCCACCCAGAATCCCTCCTCTAAAATCCTGGGCGCCCATTTGTCAAGATCCGTCGCGTTCCTGATCCCCTCGTCGGGGATCCCCTCCCTTAAAATCATGGGCGTCCACGTGTCGAGATCATCCGCTCTATGATCCCCTCGTCGGGGACCACACACCAGCAGCAGGACATGGAATTACCACGACGGTTTTATTAATTTTCAATGGTCCTTTTTTTATTTATAGCATATTCCGCTTGGGTCCTAGGGATTCCCCTCTTCGGGAATCCCCTACTCCAGGATCACAACCCTTATTTTTTTGGGTTTTCCTCCTACGGGATCACCACATATGTTTCGGCGTTTCCCTCCCCCCAGGATCACAACATTTTTGTTTGGAGGGTGATCCCCTCCTCCGGGATCATAATACTTTATATGGAGGGGGATCCCCTCCTCCGGGATCACATCTTGTTATTAGTGATCCCTCGTTCGGGTTCACAATATTTTATTTTAGGGGGGTCCCCTTCTCCGGGATCACACCATAGTGTTGTTGATCCCCTCCTCTGGGATCCCATGTCCGCTCACAAAATGTCCCAAGGTTTCCCTTTTTTTTAATGGATTGGCCTAGCTTTAATTTCGAATTTATCTTTGCAAAGTTAATTTTAATGGTCTCAACATCGAGAAAACTACATGCAAATCTTCAATGGTCCCAACTTTGCTTAAAAAGTAATACTTGGACAGTAATACAAAAAGTCCAAATAGCACAGTTTGACACATCTACATTACCTTAGAATGGACATAAGGACAAGTCTACATTACCTCAAAAAGGACATGAGGACAAGTCTACAATACCTCAAAACATTCATGCTAGCCAACATTCCTCTAATTAACATGAACCTCTATCAAATGTGATCCTAGTCATTCAACTCACATAATGCCTCCATTTCGACTTGCTTCCACCTTTTCCTTGGCTCCTTGTCTTTCCTTTTTCCAACCTCTATCAAAGGCCTCAGCCTTACCAAGCTAGTGCCACAACTTTGTTCAATGGTCAACCGAGGTAGACATGCTTTGTTCCTGTTAGTGTCACCAACATCATCCATCTTCTCAAGCCTCATGTCGAGTTGCCTCAAAGAATCACACGCAACTAGAAGGTTAGGATCTTTTAATCATAGTGCTAGTGGACATAGGAGTCTCCTCTCCTAGACTTACAACCTCAACTTCTTGTTCAAATTCACAATTCTCCTGCCCAAACACTACCTCCTCGTGTGGCCTCAAGTGGTCTAGTCCACCAACAACTGTGCCATATTGAGAACCTAGCACCTGTAAAATATCTTGATCCCTATAGTTTCCAAACATTTGCATAACTATCACTTGCTACTTACATAGATTGCCCTTAACCCCCAAGGGCAATCACAGCATGCCCAATTTTTATGTGCCCCATTCACAAAGTATGGGCCTAGGCCAAGAGTACGCTCACTTTGCACTTCGGCCCCACCTTCCTCAAAGTTGGTGGAAGTAACTTGTTCATTACTAATATTGCGAGCGCCTCGTATAGCACACTCTAGGATTTGTTCCTGGGAGGTGTTCACTACAAACCCATGTTCCTTCAAGGACCTGAAACACGCCATGAATAGAAGCTCAATGCCTAATGCACGACCTCAATAAAAAAACAATAGTATTGCGAAAGAACATTACCTAATATATGCCATATGTGTCTCCACATTATTTGTGAGAATGTAGAGCAGCCAATCAATTCTCCTCCCTTTAACACGCTTACTTATGCCTAGATGCATCTTTAGAGCACCATGCCATGCCTCTATGGCTGCATTGGTCTCCTGGTTAGAATGTGGATACATTCTTGTAAAAACCCAGTGACAAATGTTCTTAGTCCATTCTTTACTCATGTAGGCTTCCAATTTTGGATATTGAGGGTACTTCTTCACCAACTCTTCTAGTTTCTTGATGGCCTCTTTTCTAACTGCCTCGCTGTACTCCTCACCATCACATTGTCTCCTCTTGGACCCTCTGTCCAGTACATGATATTCCCAAGTTCTTTAAACATTTCATTCCTTGCCACCTTGTTTCTTACATTCTTTCTGAGCCACTTCCATGCTCTTGTCACGTGCCAAATGCAAATTTCGACATGCAAGCTTGGGAAAACCTGTACAAGCACACAAGGTTAGTCTACAAGAAGATGGAGGGAAGATAAACTTACATTCTTCATGGCCTTGATTTCAGCATGGGCATCATCAGTAATGATGCAAGAAGGGTGCCAATTAGAACCATCCTTGCACAAGTCATCCTTTAGAGCTTGGGGCCATATTGTTATAGGCTTAGTCTTTTGAGAATTGGTCAGAACATAGGCCAATGGCAAGCCATTGCAATGGTCATCGAATGCAATAAGTGTGAAAATGTAGAATCTGTACACAAGTGAGATCAAGTCACATATTAGATCTACAACCTAAGCTCGAAGGGGTAATACCTCTTGTTATTAGTTTTGAAAATTGAATCCATGCAGATTGCTCTATTCTTGCCAAACCTCAAATATGTAGCACAATAACAGGGGGTTACTTTTAGATTTTTATACGCTTTTTCACATGGTTTTTCTATGATTTCGTTGTTGTATTCGTTGAGGTGTACTAAATAGTATTTCTAGAGTGCACCATTTATGGGCCATTGATTTTCGTTGATGGGAACAATCCGAGGGTTGTTGTCTTTCTCTGCATGTGTTTGTGCGTGCATGTGCACATGCATGTGCATGTGTGTGCATGTGCATGTGCATGTGTATTGTGCATGTGCATGTGCAAGTGCAAGTGCAAGTGCATGTGCATGTGTGCATGTATGTGCATGTGTGCATATGCACTGCAAGTGCAAGTGCATATGCATGTGTGCATGTATGTGCATGTGTGCATATGCACGTGTACTTGCCCTCTTGGATTCTTATTGCTGGAGTGAATTTTACTACCATGAGATGGATTTTTTGCTCACACTTACAAAGGTATTTGTTTTTAATGTTTCTTCGTTAGCATAATGTTTTTTACAAGGTATTGGTTTCCTGATTCTACAATGTAGTCTTTGCAAAAAACCCTTTTATTTCCTTCCTAAGATTTCTTTGCGATTCAAGTTTAGGCCCTCTTTTGCTTCCAACTCTTGGATATTCACAGGCTGCCGGATTGTTCATAGTAGCCACCTTTAGCTTCAATCAACAAATGGATTCTTATGCACACAACATGGATTATTCCACCCTTTTCCATGTCACGTAGATCAGTCAAGCAGTGGCCACAAGAATGCATTTATATTGTAGGTTTGGAACTTTAATCAAACCGTAAGGTGAATCATGCATTACCTTTAAGCTAGAGACGGAGCATCCAAAATCATATGGTTGACATTAACAATCAACACATAACTACCATTGACATTAATTAACACAACCATTGGGTCCAACACATTTAAATTAAAATCCCCCTAAACCCCCTTTGGTTTGGGTGCATATTCACCGCGGGGTGGCGTGAGGGGCGTGAGCCTTCATAATTGTATTTTGCACGTACGAAATCAACACCATATAGTATTCTGCTTGAAATCTTATAGTATTTTGCGAATCTTGTTATACAGTATAGCAAATTTTGTACTTGCATACCCCACAAACGAGGAACTTTATGTACGGTATAGATTAAGGAATAAGGGGCGAATATGCCTATCCAACAGCTCTCTTTGAATTGGAGTCAAAACTCCCAATTGAAACAAGTCCCCTTACTGATAGAGGAACACAGATTCTTGATGTTGCTGCACCCACATGTTGACGCTGGTAGGAAGGTCTTCATGTAGCTTCTCAATATTGTAAACATCCTTGATTTTGAATGCATCATTCCTATTCATACTTTTCCTTCCATGGACATCAAGTTTCAATCTCCACTTCTCCTCCTACATATTCATGACACTACACGGTGTGTGCCAATGTACAAGCTTCTCTCTAACCCATTCCTTCATTTCTTTGGAGATGCAAGGTGCCAACTTGAACTTGATTCCTTTCTCTGGATCAATGAACGTACCATGACAGGGCACACCTTGGAGATTCTTGTGATCAAACCCATAATAAGTCATATGACAGTAATCTCGAAGAAGATAGAGTGTCTAACCGTGAAATGACACTGGCAGCCCCTACGTACACCCTCTTCCCTTTCAACCCTTTTCCTACGCCTGCCAGGTGCACGTGGTCCATCTTCAATCACATGATTGTTTGATGTCTTATCTTGAGGTCCATACGTGTACCAGTATCTAAATTAAGCCCAACAAGTTATTGTGTATAACAATATGTTACTAAGGCTAAATTCAAGACAATAGCAATGCTTAATCCAAGTTCTTGTACTCTACTCCAATGATTCCTACCACAAAACACTACAACCAAATCAATGAAGTGAGCATACCTCCTCCATGTCATATAAGAGTCCTTTGTCGGTCTACTTAATACTCTTCCGGTAATAGAACTCCTCAAGTAAAAACTGCAAGGTGCCTCACAATTCTGTTGTTCTCCATTGATGAAGTCTTCAATGCGGTTGGTATGGATGTAGCAGGTCCAAACCAGCATATAAGATCCACCTCTTGAAGAGCAAAAATTTGATGCTCCTCAGGAAACCAATGGACATTGCTATGGTCATACAAGCCATCGGGTAGTGATTCCAGCTATATTTCAGACTTTATCTGCAAAAGGGGGCTCAGATGGAAGCTACAAATCGAAAATAAAATGGAAGAGCTGCATGCATTGCGCACATGCTGGATTTTTTCCTCCAAATCATCCATGGTGCAGTTCCGACATGTAGCAGGACGAGAAGAGATATCTGTAACATGGGGAGATTCCGGAGGCTGGTCTCACCTAATGCACGTGTCGAAATCCTACTAGCTAGCCCGTGCATTGGTTCACACTTTCAAAGGTGATCGTCCGATGGGTCCATGCTCTTTCTCGACCGTTGATCATGCTAGCCGGGGATCCCGGAGGCCGGGAACACCATGGCTGCTGGTGTGGCCTTTATTAAGGACCTGTCAACTAGACCAGAAATCCAAAGGAAACTCATATAGATCCAAGTTGTTGAAGGTTTTGATTCTATCTATAAGGTGTTTGCCAAGACAACTGAGCTTTGCAAGATGCTTTCTATCCTACCAAAGAAGCATAATGTTTACCATCATGATCCTTTCTATCCTAATGCCACTGATGGCCCTTATGAACCTCATCATTTTGTTCCAATCTATGCTGTGCACAAAGAGAAGAAGAAAACCAGGGGTGAAGAGGCTGATGCTCAGATTTCAAAGGTCAAATCAGACCTCTCAAAGGTAACAGAGGCATTGGTTGAGGTAACTAAACAACTTGTTGAGCTTAAAACATCTAGAGCAAGTAGAACTTCACATCCCACTGATGTTTGCTATTGGAGAGTGTGTTCTAAGTGTAATAGGAAAGGACACTTTGGTAAGGAGTGTCCAGTTTGTCCTTTTTACAAGGAAGTTGATCATACTGATTTGAAGTGTGTTGTTAAAGAGTACTTTGCTAAACAAGAAAGAGATAAGAATCCAAAATCAAGTCCACATGTGAGATTTGCTGAACCTTCTACTTCTTCCATAAGGTTTATACAGGCTATAGAGGTACCACAAGTTGAGGAAGTGATGGTGGTGCAGCCTAGAAGTATGCATGAAGCTAACAGACTTGCTGAATCAAGTAGGCATGTTCCAGAAGCTCATAAGGTGCCACCAGCATCAATACCTGCTATGGAGCCTCTTCTTCAAGAAATAGCTCCACCTCCTCAACAAAAATATGGTAAAAAGAACCAAGACCTTGATGAGGAAGATGCATTACTTAAGAGCTCCAAAGTGTAGATCTCTTTACATTATTGAAAATTGCACCTAGTTATAGCAAGATGTTGTTGCAGCAAACTGTTACTAATGAATCAATGGCTTGTGTGAACTTTGCTGAAGCTATAACATCATTTTGGCTCAAAATGAAGAAGGTCCAGGGGCATTCATGTGTTTAGCCACCTTGGGAGGTTATTCTTTCTCCAATATGTTGCTGGATGGTGGATCTCTTTTGAACATCATGCCTTACTAAAGTGTGGATTCAAATCGAAAGCTTCTGTTTTGTTGAAATCTTTTTACAATGCCAAGATAGCACCTGTTGGAATTGTAAACAAGGTCTCAGTCAACACTAAGGGCATAATTGTGGCTGCTAACTTTATTGTTGTAACTTGTGAGGACCTAGAAGAGGATGCAGATATCTATGACCTCCTGCTCGGGAGAAGGTGGATGGCTACAGTTGATGCCAGGCCAGTTTGGTCCCAAGGAATCTGCACCATCTCAAATGGCTCTCAAGTAGCTACCATTTACAATCAAGATGGCTCGTATGGTGTCAAAGAAGAGGTACATTTCATTAAAGAGCTACTAATAGAAGAACCTTTGGGATCTTACAGGTGTGCAACTGCTAAACCAAGGAAATGTGATATGGTTCCTTTGGTTGTGGAGTGTGTGCCCTCTCTCAAGCAAGGTAAGGAAGGTCTCTTGTGGTTTGATGGAGGTATCTCAAAGAAGTTGAATATAGCACCATCTGCAACTATACTAAAGGACTCTTCAAGTAGACCTTTGGCTAAAGTAGGCAGAATCTTTCCTCAAGTAACCTCTAATATTGCATAATAAAAAGCCTTAGTTGCAAGTCTCCAAGAAGCTAAAGCAATGAACATTTCTGACATACATATTTTTGGAAATTCTCAGCTAGTATGTAGGCAAGTTAGTGGTGAATATCAGACCAAGAATACGGACATGGAGGTGCTCAGAAATCAGGTAATGGGAGTGCTTGCCACTTTTGCCTCTTGGAAGATCACTCATATCTCAAGGGAGCAGAACTGGGAGGTTGATGCTTTGTGCAGGGATACTCTCATGTCACATCTGTCTGAAGGTGCTATTCTAGAGGAAGCACAACAACCCCAACATTTGGTCCACGGTCGAAAACAACAGTAAAATTAGACCATGCATTGTCTTTTTGAAGATTACCAAAAACACTACACGTAGTTATGTGGAGGCGTGGTTTTTCGAGGATATGCTATAGTTTTTCTTAAAGAGCTATAGTTTTTTTTTTAAGAATGTATGGTTTCTTAAGGATCTGTAGTTTCTTTTTAAGGATGTGTTGTTTTCTAAGGGGGTATAGTTTTTTGAGGGGATGTTTTTTTTTAAGGCGTGGTTTTTTAAGGTGGTGTTTTTTTTTAGGTGTAGTTTTTTATGGTTTTGTAAGAATCCATGTATGACTAAGTTCTCCACATGCCATTGCTGCCACAAAATGGCATGCATGTGTTGCCCCCAAAGGGAACATACTAATTGTTGGTTTATGCTTTAAGACTAGGTCAATTGCCCTAGGAGACTAAGTCAAAGTTTGGAAGAGCTTGTTAGCCAACGTTGATGTGAAGGTCAAAAGAGACCTATCTTCAAGGTCAACACAAAGCATTCAAGGTCAAACTCCATAAGAGGTACTTTATTTGTGGTCAACATTTGATCAATGATATGTTCTAGAAGACTCTGGGTTTTAAAATTTGAAAGACACTCATTTGAAGTTTGGAAATTAGAGTTTGGAAGAGCCCATAGTACTTGGTTCGGGAAATTCTGCGGTTTAAGCATAACCCACTATTAAAATTCAAAATTAAACACTGTGTATTGATTTCTGTCAGGATAAGGAATGGATTAGTTTTTGATTAGTAGTATAGAAAGGACATTCAGAGGTCACATGTTTTCTAAATCTGTAGCTATTTTTAAAGTCTGCCATAGGGCTCGAAATTGCTTGCCCTATTGGAAGCCGTCAAGATTTCCTTCTTGCCTTTTATCTACGGAAGTGGTCTCTGAAGAGGTATTTTGGATTTTAGGTACCCGATTCTGTATCTTGGTGGAATTTTTATTCCCTTTTCCGAGTTTTTTTGGAGATTTTGTTACATAATGTATTGTCGGGGATGCCCTTATTTTAATCTCGTTTAAAAACACGGCTTCTTAATCCTCCAACTTTTTCTATTGTTTTTTGTTTACATGCATAAGGGGCTTAGAAAGCAGCAGCTTGCATAGCCAAAGCTCTTCACCGGATCCTTTGGGTTCTGTAGAAAACTGTAGGCCAAAAATAATTTGTGACATGTTCGTCTAGAATTCAACGAAAAATTTCCTTTAAGGAGGAAAACGTTTTCCGAACCAAACCATGATATATGGTCCCATGTCCTAGCCATTTTCTTTCCTTTCCACATCCATATCATATTTTTATCCACCTTTGATTCATAAGACCCTACCCCATAGTCTCCCAAATATTGGGCTCAAAAAATTTGTGCCTAAAATGTTTTCTCATAGTCAAAGGGCCTTGTGATTTTTATAGCCAATGCCTTTGACCCTTGAAGTTCAAAGAACCATGGTCTAAATTGCCTAAGGCCAAAAATACAAGCATATTTGGACATATACTCATGAAAATATGTGAACTGTGTCACAAGTTTTACCAAAATATTGTTGAATGAACCCTAACTTTAGAAACGTGCTCGAATCACGCCGGATTTGGATCTTTGTAATCTCTGAAATCTGTCTATTGGATTCCCGCACCTAAGGAGTACATGAATCCTTAGATCAAGCTCTAAGATGCTAGAAATTAAAGATTTTGATCTATATACCGAGGTAACAGTTGTAAAAACCTTTTGAAGGCCCAGACACGCTCAAGTAAACAATATTAGGAGTCCTCTGAAGCATCACTCTTGGCAACTTTTAGCACCCACGTGCTTTGAAAAAACCCCAAAAAAAAACCATTGCAAATCCGAGTTACAAATTTGACCGTACTGTCTGCCATGTCACCCTTTGTTTGCCAAGTCATTACCTTTGTTGCTAATCACCCATCCTTAGCTATCTATCTATTTTTGCCATGGTACAACATGGAAAAATACATGCAATGGGCTTTGAAAATTTGAATTTGGCCAAATTTAGACCTCCAAAATTGACTTCTCAGGAGGATGCGTACCAAAATAATAGCAAAACTAGTCTATCTACTCCTAGCCTGCATATGCCTAATTTCTTTATTCCCCTCTGCCACATATTACTTTGTTCAACGGAAGAATATGACTTTGTTCAACATGACCTACCTCCGAAATGTGTATGGGTGATTTTCGTTAGATTACCCTTCCAGAGGAAGTTATATACAAAATTTCTATCATTGTTTGTCAAAGATATCTACAAGATTCGTTGAATCTTCCTGCATTTTGGTTATTGTAACCATTTTTCTTTATTAATTGGAGTTAAAAGCAGTATTACGAGGATTATCATCAAATTGTTCAACTATTTTGAGCAAAGTGAGTCTATGTTCCTTGCAGATGATCTTCATTGGTGCATCCACCAGTTCTAGGCCATGGCGAGCAAATCTCAAGAAAATACGACACTACAATTGTTAATCTCTTAGGTTTTTCTTATTTGACGCTTTCATTTCTTCTAGATTTCTCTGTAACATGGATTTTCAACAGAATATGCGCATTAAATTAAATCATAAAAATCATAAAATCGTAGAAACATATGCAGCCCATCCAACGGCCTAGATGGTCCAAGACGAATGGTCTGGATTGCGATCCAAGTCAAGTCATCCTATTAGTTGGGCTAAGTACCTTTTTTCCCGCCTTGGCCGCTGCTGTATCTTGCTCCAACTATGGCGATGGCGCCTTTGGCAAACCAAGGCAACTTTGTTTCTCGCTTCAACTATGGCGATGGCGATGCACCTTGCTCCAGCTATGGGGATGATGATGGCGCTGCACCTTGCTCCAACTATGGGGATGGCAATGGCGCTGGGGCCAAGAGCGCCTTGTTTCAAGCTGTGGGACAGCTTTAAGCTTAGAGGGATTCATTCAGTTTAAAGGGTCATGATAGTGTTTTTGAGACAGGCCATCCCTCATGTCGTTGATGAGTTTTGTGAGCGAGTTTGATCTTTAGGGCTAAGCTCCCGTGAAAACTTCGTCTTTGGACAAGAGCTTTTTTGACACCATTTCTCCCACACCTCGGGCCTTGAGAAGGCGTAAGATCTTTGGACTTCAAAGATAATGGGATTCTCGATGCCCCTCGCAACAAAGGCCACCGCTGCTGTCCCCGTTTCCAAACACTAGCCTTTCCTTCTTCCAAATATGGCGATGGCGCCTGATCAGACCGAGGCCGAGAAAATGGCGTAGCAAATGAAGCAAGCGAGAATGCGTTTAA
>JAJEKV010000607.1:0-133673 GCA_021234155.1 Isoetes taiwanensis | reverse complement strand
GTTTGACAACATTCTTATTTGCATGCGATGCGATAAAAAACTATTCTATTCTATTCTATTCTTAAGTTACCTTAAATTATCATCAAAATGGCCTTAACTGACCTTAAAGTGACCTTTTAAGGTCACTTTAACTTTTAGTGTATTCTTTAGATTGGGTTAATTTTGTGTTAATTTTACTAACTTAACCCAACATAGTGCGAACATAATTTTTGTTAACATTTCATTTAAAAAAGTTAACTGACACTTAACTGAAATTCTTAACCCAATGCTAACTTAACTAGTAGTGCGAACGAAATTTTTACTTAAAAAATAAATTTGTCCTAACTTAAAGGTGGGAACATAGTGGGAACATAGTTTTCGTTAACATTTTCATTAAAAAAAGCTATATGACACTTAACTGAAATTCTTAACCCAATGCTAACTTAACTAGTGGTGTGAACGAAACTTGTGTTAAAAATTAAAATATATCTTAACTTAACGGCGGGTGCGAAGGTACCCTAATATACATAAAACATTTGAGAGTTTTATAAACAATGTTTGACAAATAAGAAATTATTGAATTATGAATATGCATATATGTATGTAATCTAGACTAATATATACAAGAATTTTTTTTATTTTTTTTATTTTTTTTTGAGAGTAAGAGTAAATTTTTCCATTAATCAAGAAACACAGTACATAGATCTACTTTGATCAGCAGATTAAAGCATAACAAAGAACTTTATACATAAACGTCCATCAAAATGTTGTGATGTGCAGTATGAAGAGTATGTAGCAGAAAATTGGATCCTGAGATGAGGTGAATTGATCAAAGGATAATTGATAAGTAGAGATAGTCTTCCAAAAATGAGATAGTCTTCAAAAATGTGTATAAATCACGACCCCAACCAGTAATTAATGTTAAAACCTGAAAGTAACAGCAACCAAAATTCTGCAAGATTAGGAGATACCATTGAGCAATTTATGTCTTAGCAGACTTGGATAGGAAGCCAGATACAAGGATGAGGCTACTGGGTCTGAAATGAGAGGGAGTCAAGCTTGGAGTTGAAGAAGGCATAGAAAGAGTCAGCAGATCCAAAGGTGTAACTACCAGTAGTCTGCTCAGCAATGCTATCCATGCAAGAGAGGTCAGATACAGTCAAACAAAGCAAGGAACCAAACAAATCAGCCAGCAGTCTGTGAGTATAGTACTGTTCTCTGAATCTTGAGAATTGTTCCTCAGTCATGTATCTGTGGTACATGGAGAGGAAATCAAACATAGTATAGACTTGCACCACTTCTCTGCAGAACATTCTTGCAATAGTCGTGTCCAAATTTTCTTCATTTTCAGAGAGTTTGTTGAAGAATAGTTTTAGATCAAGATCAGCCTCCCTCTTGAGTAGATTGTCCTCCAATTCACCCATGCTCTTCTTGCATTTCTTCAAGTAGGCTAACATCATCACCAAAAGCAGAATTAGAATTTATAACATTGAAGTTAGCTACAAATAAATCAAAAGACCCCCTGAAATGACCAACCAAATCCCATTTTCTATCATATTTATCAGATTGCTTCCTTTTGTGAGCTGTAGCAGTAGACTGAACATCAAGTTGAAAATGCAAATTGATCCAAAAAATCGAGAAATTCTTTTTGCCATAAACTACTCTATTTCTTGCCTTCCAGATATTCCAAAGAGCAATAAACATAATAGTATTAGCAAAAGTGCAATCATTTTGGACATAAGACAACAAATTTCCAAAGATCATGTTGGGAAAAAACTGGCCCAGCTTATCATCAAACCAAGACCAAAAAGAATTAAGCTTAGGGCAGATAAAGATGTGTTCAAGATCTTCCTCCAAACTACAATGAAGCTGGCACAAGGCAGAGATGTTGTCATTCCTGAGGGAGAGAAGTTGTAAATTAGGAATGCTTTTATTGGCTAACAACCAAATAAAGAAGTTGACCTTAGGGAAGCAATAAGAGTTCCGAACATTATGAAATAGAGATTTGGCCTCCTCCATAGTGATAGACCATTTGAGACCAGCTTTGGAAG
Organism: Isoetes taiwanensis; assembly: GCA_021234155.1. NCBI lineage: Eukaryota > Viridiplantae > Streptophyta > Lycopodiopsida > Isoetales > Isoetaceae > Isoetes > Isoetes taiwanensis. Next base: position 131,643 of record JAJEKV010000607.1, on the reverse strand, counting down.
GATTGTCAAAGTTGCTAATAGCAGAATAGATTTGACTGACCTTACCTGCAATGCTCCAATTGGTTGCCTTGGGGACAATATTATTCAACCAAGTCTGAGGAAGGATAGACTTAATATGCAAATAGATCTACACTAGAAGTGCCATGAACTAAGTTTTTCAGATTGGTCCAAGAGATGAGTTTATTGTTCATATATAGGTCACCAAGGAAAAAGAGACCATAATCAGACCATTTCTTATAAATTCTAGGATGTCTCAAGGCAAGAGTCTTACTAGGATGATTCTTCAGAATTGGATTCCAGAAAATAGTCATTTGCAAGTTAAGATCTTGAGGATCATCATATACATAGGCAGATTGCACCTTATTCCAAGCCATAATGAAGTTTCTCATAAGAGGGGAAGTATTTGCACCAGCCTGGAGAACATTAAAACAGGAATCAGGTAAAATATGCTCAATTGAAGGATGGCCAACCAGGTGAGAGCAAGAGAGCCAGTATCTGATAAAATGAGAGGATGGACCAGCACTATTCATGAAGGATTTCCAAATGTATTTGCCAGCCAGAGCACAGGCTTGTAGATAAAGATCCTTGCAGCCAAGACCACCATGTTTTTTAGGTCTGGAAACATAATTCCATCCAACTAGATGGGAGCCTTTCCAAATGAACTTTCTGATAATCTTTTCAATCTCGGAATAGATTGACTTAGGGGCCACTAAAGCAGAGGAAAAGTAAATGTGAGTACTGGCCAGGACAGAGTTTGCAATAATAGATCTACCAGCAAAGGACAATCCACCTCTGAAATTATTTAGCTTTTTCCTTATTCTGTCAATTATAGGCTGCCAAAGGCCTTTAAGATTAGGATTAAGAGACAAAGACATACCTAATAGAGTGGAGGCATGATGAGTATTAACAACCTTAAGATTAGCAAAGTTTGGCCGGATATTATCACCAATGATCACACATTTAGCCAAGTTTAGGTGGACCCCAGAAGCAGCTGAAAATTGCTTGATAATGTCAAGAAAGAAATCAATGTTAGAAATATCAGCATCTAAAAAGGCAAAGGTATCATCAGCATATTGAGATAGAGTTAGGGACTCACCACTATTTGGCAATTTAAGACCTTTAATCATCCCAAGCTCCTTGAAATGAAGAACAGCCTTTGTGAGCATTTCAGCTACTATCAAGAATAAGTAGGGGGCTAGAGGGCAACCTTGTCTGACTCCTCTAGCAAGAGGAAAGAATTGGGAGGGGGAGCCATTGATAATGACAGCAGAATGAGAGAAAGTATTCAAACCATGAATTAGTAGCCTTAATTTAGGATGAAACCCAAACTTTGAGAGAGCAAGATCCAGAAAATCCCACCTCACTGTATCAAAGGCTCTCTTAAAATCAAGTTTAAGGAGCACACAATTTTGTTTGGAGATGCTATTCCAGTGAAGACCTTCCATAGCAGAGATATAGTTGTCCAAGATAAATCTATTAGGAAGAAAGGCTGACTGATAGAGAGATATGTTCTTCTGCAGAAATGCATTGATTCTATTTGCAATTATCTTGGCACAGATCTTATAAGAGGTATTGGTTAATGAGATCGGCCTCCAATCTGAGAAAGTAGATGGGTTATCCACTTTAGGTATGAGGGAGATAAAACCAGCAGAGATTGAAGGATGTAAGAAATTGGCCTCCCAAAAACCAGAAACCATGGAAATGATATCATGTTTAAGGATATCCCAAAAGTGAACATAGAATTCACTAGGAAGGCCATCAGGACCAGGGGACTTGCCTCTGCCAAAGGATTTGAGAACCTTGAAAATCTCATCTTCTCCAGGGGGAGTCACAATAGAATCATCCATATTATCCATAGAAGATGGAATGATCACATCCAGCAAGTCCAGAAATTTTCTTTCCTTGACAAGGTCAATTTGCTGAGCTGGAGTTTTGGAAAAAAGGGTGGCATAGTTCTCTTGGAAGAAAGACTTAATAAGCTTGGAGTCATTCATAGATATTCCAGTGTCAGTCTGAACTTGAGTGATAGCATTTCTAAGAAGTCTGACTTTAGCCATTTTGAAGAAGAAACTGGAGCTACCATAGTCCATGTCCTTATTAAATTTTATCTTACATTTGATAGAAGAGCTTTTGGCCTCAATTTCCTCAACACTTTTTAGGTAATTTTCTAGAAGTTCCTCACCAATATGAAGGTTAAGATTGTGAGGATCTTCTTGAAGGAGAGATCTAATATCCCTCATCTTGGCAAGCAATTGCTTTTTTTCATTGATTTTGGCCAAATGTTTGCTTTTAGACCAACCTTTAATCCAACTCTTGACCTTCTTGATTTTGCTATAGAATCTTTTCATTGACTGCTGATTACCCTCATCAGGGATATTGAGATAGAAATCTTTGAAGTCTCTAACAAAGGAGTCATTTTCTAGAAGAGCACAGTTAAATTTATAAGATACATTACCATCCCCGGGAGTTTGAGTCAGTTGCTTAGTACATAAAAATTGAGGCTGATGGTCTGATACAATATTTCCTTCAACACTAGTGACATAGCAATTATCCCAAAGGGATGCGGTTGGACTACACACATAAAATCTGTCCAGGGTACAATAAACTCTTTTGTCACCTTTTTGCTTATTAGACCAAGTAAAGGAAGCAGTAGAGGAAGGCACATAAACCAAGGAAGTGTCAAAGATAAATGAGTCCCAGTTAGATCTCTCCAATGTAGACATATTGAGATGGTTGCCAAGTTTCATATTCCAAGAGGGAGTATTATTAAAGTCCCCCCTATAATCCAGTCCAATATAGGATTAGCATACATCCAATCTTTAATTTCAGATCAAAGAACTTCTCTTTCTTTTGGGTTGGTGGAGGCATAAACATTGATAACTCCAAATGTGGAATCTTGTAACTGAAAAATGACAGCTTGCCACATCTTAGATGGGGAGTTATGGAAAGAGAGATGTTTCAGATTTTTCCATATCATGATAATACCTCCACTTCTACCAGAGGCCTCAATCCAAGTGGAAGAGGCTCCAGGGTAAATCCAATCTCCAAGATTGGAGATTTCAAATTTGGGAAGCTTAACTTCCTGCAACAGAATTATATCAGAGTTATAATTCCTAAGCTGGGAGATGGCACGTCTTCTTTTGATTGGGCCTTTAATACCCCTAACATTCCAGGATATGATCTTCATGGACAACTTAAAAGATCAGAAGAGAAAAAGCTAGGATAAAGATTAATATCTTTTCTTTTTCCCTTTCCCCTTTCTAGCTTTACTTCTAGTGTTGGCAGCAGGTGTATTATGCAAGTTTATGAGTTCAGACATGGGAGTATCATACTTTTTAGCTTTAGCCAGTTTTTCCTCTCGAGCAGAGGTATGTCTAGAAGTATCTTCTTTATGAGGACACTCAGCTAGATATTTATCTCCCTCCCAGTTTTCCTTATCAATTTCCATATCACTGACATCAGAAGCCCCACCAGGAATGAATTCAAACATTTCATTTATGCTAGCAGGAAGATCACAATTAAAATTAGGAGTCTCCAAATGATTATGACAAGGAGGAGAGAGAACCTGACCTGATAGTTCAGCAGCCACCTCATGAGTAACCATTTTGCTGGAGTCCTCTTTCTTGTAAATTTCTTCATAATTATCCTGATCATTTTCATAACTCACCAGCTCTCTTTCTGGAGTATCTTGCACAATCTCTTCCTCCAAAATATGGCCTGCTTGCTGTGATTGAGAGCAAAGACCCTCTTGCAAGGAAGCTAATTGCTCAGCAATATTACTGTCTATGAGGGATGGTGGAGGGAGAAAGGGATCAGAGGCTGGAGAGAGATCAATAAAAGGAGATTGGGAATGGTTGAGTGGATCAATATAAGAATTGCCCAATAGTACATCCAAATCTATCTCAGAATTAAGGTTAGCCAATACCTGAAATTGATTGGTGTTACCATTTAGATTTTTGATGTTGTCCCTTGAGTCTTCAATATTGCATAAGACCATAGTCCTCTCCTTTGATTTAGAAAAATCTTTATCACTTGTAGAAGCAGGAATTGGAGCAGGCACCATTTCAACCAAAGTATCCTTCGGGTCAATTACCTCACAAAGGAGCTGATCATTGGTCAGAGAGACCTGTTTTAAGACCTTTTCATGACTGTCTTTCTTGATTAATGAACTACTCTTATCCCTGTTAGAGTTCAAAGAATGTGAACTCTTATTGTTGGTGTTTAGGTTTTTGGCATCCAAAATGATTTTGTTCAAAGTATCATGTAGACTGTTGACCTTGTTGATGCCATTAGCTGATGGCCCAGCATTGTAGAGCACCTTTACTTGCTGAGAGCCCTTTTCAGAAGTTCCTTCTTGAGCTTGATTTCTAACAGGAGGTGCATCCCCAGTCATATCAATTTGAGACTGGGAGTCTTTCAGATTTTTCTTTCTCTGGATCCTTTTATAACTACCATTGACTTTGGTCCACTGAAAGTCTTTGTCCTTGGATAAGATGCTTGAAGGGCCAATGTCCCTATTGTTATTCAGAGAGTCAAAAATAGAGACTGGTGCACAAGGTAATTGCATTTTGTGCTGACCCTCAACTGTCCTGTTGTTGTTTTCCTTAGGATTGACTTGCTGGCTGGCTTGCTGTTTGACTTGCTGATTGACTCCCTTATCATCAGTCTAATAACTCATATTCATTTCTGTGGAAGGTGAATTCTCCTTGCAAGAATCATACCAAAAGTGCCTGGCCCTACAGTTTTGACAATGAGGAGGCAGGCCAGCCCATCTAAGAGAGAGGAAGGCTTTTTGACCAAAAACATCAAGGAAAGGAATTTGGAGGGGGACATCTTTGGATATATCAATTTGGACAAAGGATTTGGGAGGTCTATATGGCGAAAATTCAGTGCAAATGTAAGATCCAATGGAGCCAAAAAGCAGTTTGAGACAGTCCTCATTCCAGTAGATAGGATTCAAACCATGAAGCGTATACAGTGGAGGCTACACAAAGATTATCCAAATTGGCAACCTCAAATTTGGGATCCCACTTTAGAAAGGTGAGTTGAAAGGACTCCAGAGTTAAAGGACCTCGATTTAGTAAAAGGTTGGCAGATCTTTTGTTACCACATTCGATCATAACATATGGGGATTGTAACCAATAAACAGCATTGATAAGAATTTCTTTGTGAAGGTTCAAACAAAAGGCCCAGAGTTTATCAAGTTTAATACCATGCTTATTGATTTTGACAATAACAGCCGAGTCATGAAAAGAAATCAGTTTTGCATGAACAGAAGGAAGGTCCAAAGAAATACCTTTAAAAGTAACTGATTTCATGGCTTTGAAAGCAGGATTGAAGGATCGAATTGTTCCGAGAGCATTTGTGAAGAATTTGTCTGGAAATTTTTGCTGTTCCGGCCGTTTATCACCATAGGGTAGAGGAACTTGACTGACCAGATCCATGCATGGTAATTGGCTTCTATAGTCAGGGTCCTTGGATAAATTATCCCAGCATGGCACTTTGGAAGACAAAGGATCCATGGAAGACTGTTCAAATAAGGAGTTAGCAAAATCACCAAAGAAAATGACATTTTTTGGGTTTTCTTGAAAGGACCTTAGTTGCTTGAGAAGATCGGAGCGGTCGGAGGGCTCCAATGTTGTTAAATACTTTGCATACCATACGGGTAGCATACGTTTTTTAAGTTTTTTTTAAGTTTTTTATTTTTGGTTTTTAAAATCTTAGAATACGTTAACTTAATAATATAACAACTAACATAAAGGTTTAGCTTATTATCATACTAGAGGTAGATAGAAGAGAAATGAATATAGGTAAAAAAAATTATTTGAAGCATTTATACCTTTGGAACGGTTTTGGTTCACTTCGCTTCTATTTATCACTTATGGCGCGAAGATCTTGAAGCAATATAGAAAAAAAAAAGAATCGAAATAAAATTAGTTGTAAAAGAAGAAGAATGGAAAAGTTACCTTGGTCGACCGGGTTTTGATTAGCGCAAGAACTTTTCCCCGGTTTGCATGGTGCGAAAACCTTTCTTTCATTGAGCAAAAAAACCAAAACCCTGGTTCTACATGCATTCCGCATGTTTCTACATGCATGCGGCCGCTCATAGTTCCAAAATCTTGTTTGCTAGACTAGAAAATCTAAATGAAAGTCATTCGAGGCATTAGTAATGGTTTTTTTTTTATACATTTTTTGATAACCCCCGATGGTTGCAAACGTTTAGAAAACGTAGGGGTTTTTTAAGAAGTACTCTATGGTTAAAAACGGGGTTTTTTAACAACACTGGAGGGCTCAAGATCGGCAAATGCGTGAAGGGTAGAAAGAAATTTAGGGTAATTTTTGTTTATAAGGGCCATCTAGAAAGAACCAGGTGGAAACTACAAAAGCAGATTGAACATGTGCGAAATAGCAGGAGGGAACAACAAAGGGCAAAAGGAAACAGGGAGACGAGCAGAATTAAAATTACAGAAGGCGGAAAGCCACACTCAAAGCCAAAACTAAGGGGAACCACACTAAAGGATGAATCATTGCTCGGGATACACCTTAACCACAATTTTCGAATCACTCCACCCACAATGCACATGAAAGATCCCAGTAGCAGAGATTTCTTTTTTCCCCACGAATTCCTGAAGCCAAGAGTCCACAATTTCTACCTCAAATTCCACTGAGCTTGGTACAAACGAGTATTCAGCAACGAAAAGATCTTCTGGGAAATACTGTTCCGAGACCAAAGAATTCCACAGAGCCACAGGAGAACCTTTCAAAAAACCACAAGTTAATCTTGCATTATGCTTGATAATTGCAAAAATTCTGGTATCCATCTGTAGGGAAAATTAAGGGGAATCATGAGAGAGGCTAGCCCCTACAAGGCTGGCAATCTTAAACCAGCAATTGCTTCAGATAGGAGTACAGATTAGCACAACATATCAAGAAATTAGTTTGAATCTAATAAGACAAAAGATTCAAGAAAAATGGCGCACAATGCTGACGTGTACATCTTCCCACAATCTCTCCGGACAAGAAATTTATCGCGGCGGCCAAGGCCGTCGCGAACATTTCTTTTGTCCAACTCGAGGTAAAAGAACTTTGTATTAAGTCGAATGTATCTCAGTTATGGATAAGCAAAAATTGAATTAATTGTATCTAGCCTTGGAGAATTCTAACGTCCGTAGTTGTCGATATCGATTATGCAAAATGGTTATCCAAATAAAAGCATATGTACAAACCATGATATCAAATAGTTTATAGGTGCAAGCAAGTATTAATTTTTAAACATGACGTATAAAAAGACTTGTAGAAACACAAGACCTCATACCACCGTTGCTTTGGTAAATCCTCCCTCTGTTGGGCTAGCCCCACAATTCAGAGTAGTTATGTTTTAAGCAATTCAAGACTTTTTAGGTTATATGCGCATTTTGAAATCCAAACATCTTCGGCTTTGGTAAATCCTCTCTCTGTTGGGCTAGCCCCATAATTCGGAGCAGTTATGAAGATACTATTGCAATGTGATACTTGTTAATTCATGGAGATCTATTGTCCAAGGAACTAAAAATGTTTACACCAATAATAAAGCAATTCGAGGCAAAAATTTTGTTAACTAATAAGCAATTTCTTTGTCAAGTTACCAAGCAATTTAAATATGCTATTTATTATGTAAAATTGGGATTATGTAGACTTGCGAGCCTTCTTTGGGCTCTCAGATGACCACGACAAAGGCCACAATACAGCAGAAGCTCAATCCTGAAGACAACAACGAAAAATGCTTTGTAATCTCTGTTTCTCGCTGTTTCATCGTTATTTCTTAACTTATTGAGCCCATTGAATTTGGGCTTTGTGTTTGTGGGTACATTTTCGAAAATTTATAGTTCCAATCCAGCTAGTTTCCAGAATACTGTTCTGCAGAGCTTTTTAAAGCTCAAAAGGAAAGGCCCACTATTCTGAGGCATTAATCCGCAGAGCTCCATCTCTTTCCTAGCCCCTGTATTGCAAAGACAATTTTTAACATTAAAACTGATTCAAAATCTTTCCACAGAGCAGTATTAGAAATATTCTAGAAAGCTCCTAACAAAGCAGTATTCTAAGCCCTATTGCTCAGACGATTATGCAAGGGTTAAGGCCCCTGTATTTGTTAAGGCCAGTCTGACAAAGAGCCTCCAACGATCCAAATAAGAGATGACAAATGCTACAAAGATTTTAAAGCAAAAGAACTTTCAGGTTTCCGTAAGTCTTAGATGCATGAATGGAAGGATGCATGAATGAATGGAAGGGACATGAATGCCCAAAACAGGTAAAACAATATGAGCGTGTATGCAAAAATTTGTGCAAAAAAAATCGTTTCGCATAAGCATCTGTATACAGAGTAGCTAATGCACCTTTCTGTTTTTTCTTACATATATATCTGCATTCATGGACACCCTCTCATTGCCCCGCATAAGCATCTGCATAAAAAGTCTGATTCAAGTTTTAAAAGGAAAACCAAATCCAAGCTTCAAAATTGAAATACAAATTCAGAGCATTCATTACCAAGAATTCTATTGTCTCAACTGCATCCTAAAAAAATAAAATCATGAGCACCGAAAACAGAGAGAATAGCTCCGAATTCGCCCTTGCCACGCCACCATAGCCTGCAGAAGAATGAGGACCAAGTCTGTCCTTCAAAATCGAGCGATTTTTGAAAAACATTGATTACTTTAAGGTCTATCGCACTAGAAAATGACGTAACAGCATTCACTGCTGTTCATTGAATAACCACAAGGATCAAAAGCAAAATCACAAATTTTAGACTGAGGAAGAATATTGCAAATACCACTTGCAACTGTCATATCAGCAGCAGAGTTTAGCAAAGGTGTCTTAAAGAAGTTGGCTGCCATTGTTTTGTCTAGTTCAGTCATACACATTTCAAGAGTAAACATCTCAGAAGAATCTTCAATAGGGTAATCATCTGCAGCAACCACATATACATGCCAGTTGTGCATCTTTGAAATGTCACCCATAACATAGGCCTTACCTCCAGAACCTAGATGTCCAAAGTGGCTCTCAAGAACTCGAACCTGAAGTTCCCATATGGCGCAGGTTCAGCCGAGGGGAATTTGAAAGTCCCACGGCTGTACTTACAACGAGAAACCCTCAGGTTCAAACGACTAGCACCTGCAAGTGAAAAGGGAATCGCTTTCAGAAGCTGAGTCGTCCCACATGTTTTTATCACAATTTTCAATGGATACACAAACAGGCTGGACTCTGACAGCACATACGAATCAAAGTAATCGTTGCTGAGACTTGAAACAATTGTACACTCTGCATTCCAAACGAGAGAGTGCCCGCAGCCCCAGACCAGTAGGATCACAGAGAAGGAGAGAAAAATTCGACCTCCAGCCTCTTCTCAAACCCTTCAAACCCTGGTGTAGGCAGGCAGCCAGTTGCTGGATTTAGCAGAAAATCACTTTCCATCCCTGCCGGTGGAAAAGCCACACCCACGATGAAAGCAAGGAGTGGAGAGCTGATCTTAGGGCAAGCTGATCCGGCTATGCCCTTAATCTGATACGTGTCATAAATTTTTCAAAAGGAGTGTTGCGCACGAAAAACGCTTAGGTGTCAATTTTTTAGTAAGGCATCAATTGATAATATGCCAAAAGAATCATCCTCCAATAATTATATATGTTAAGATTATGGCACTTGTCAAAGTAAAAAAATTGTCACTACTTTATTATCGTAACATTATTACAAAAATCATAAAATTCCAAATTTTGAACTATTAGGCTTTATCACTATATCCTATCTTATATTATAATGTTATATCGTATTGAATGGATCAAGCCCTAATTTAAATGGCTGAGATCATCTGATTGAAGATGAAGGCTGAGATTTATCGCACGACTTTCCACTACCGTGATTAGTCATGATTTGATTTCTTAAGAAGAAAGGAAAAGGAAAGGGGAGGTAAGGCACGGGTAAAAGGGGAAAGGAAAAGGAAAAAAGGGCATGGGAAAAAGAGGAAAAGGAAAAAGGCAAAGAAAGGGGAAAAGGAAAGGGAAAAATGACATGGAAACAATGAAAACAAGAATAGAAATAGAGAGGGAGAAAGGAAAAGAAAAAGGGAAGGGTGGGAAAAGGAGAAAAAGGTAAGAGAAAAGGGTGGGAAAAAGGGGACGAACAAAGCATATGGGAAAAGGGGAAGAAAAGGAAAAAAGAAAAATGGAGATTGAATGGGGAAAAGGGAACTTGGAAAAAAGGCACGAGGAAAAGGGCAAAAGGGAAGGGGGAAAAGGTGTGGGAAAAAAAGAAAAGAGGAAAATAGTGAAGAAAAGAGGAAAAGGGAAGCGAAAAGATAGTATCGAAAAAAGAAAGGGAAAAGGTTAGAGAGAAAAGGTGAAGAAAGAGGATGGGGAAGGGGAAAATGGCATGGAAAAAAGGAAAGGGAAAGGGAAAGGGGAAACGAAAAAAAAAAAGCGGAAAAAAGAAGATAAAAAGGCATCGAGAAAAGGGAAATAAGGAAAGGGTGGGGAAAAAAATGAACAGGAAAAAGGTGGAAGAAGGGGATGAACAAAGTGCATGGAAAAAGGGAAAGGGAAAGGAAAAGGAAAAAAGAAAAAGGGAGATGGGAACCTAGAAAAGGGCAAAAGGGAAGGCGAAAAGGGCATGCAAAAAAAGGGAAAGGGTGAAGAAAGAGAAAAAGGGAAGCAAAATAGGGCATCGAAAAAAGAAAGAGAAAAGGTTAGAGAGAAAAGGTGAGGAAAGAGGAAAATGGCATAGAAAAAGGGACAGGGAAAGGGGAAAAGAAAAAGGAAGGGAAAAAGGAAGATAAAAAGGCACCGAGAAAACGGAAAGAGGGAAAGGGTGGGAAAAGGAGGAAAAGAGAGGGGGGAAAGGGTGGAGAGCAAGGGATGGAAAAAAGGAAGAGAGGAAGGGAAAAGGGGACGAGAAAAAAGGGAAGAATAAAGAATGAGTAAAGGGAAAAAATGAAGGGAAAAAGAGCATGGGAAAGGAAAAAAGGGGAGAAAAGGGGAAAGAGGAAGAGGGAAAAGGCGGAGGAGGATGGGGAAAAAAAAGGAAAAGGGGCATATAAAAAAGGTGGAGAAATGCGAATGGAAAGAGGCATAAGAAAAGGGAAAGGGAAAGGGAAAGCGAAAATGAAAAGGAAGGAGGAAAGGGAAAGGGAAAAAGGGCACGAAGAAAACCGAAAGCGTGGGAAAGGGAAGGGAAATGAAAGAAGAAAAGGGAAGCGGAAAAGGGGGAAAAAGGCACCAGGAAAGGAGGAGAGGGAAATGGGAAAAGAGAACGGAAAAAGAGCACAGGATAAAGGAAGAGGATGGGAAATGAAGAAGAGGGCCACATGAAAAGGTGGGGAAAAGAGAAGAAAAAAAGGCATGGGAAAAGGAAAAAAAGGAAAGGAAAAGAAAGGAGAAAAGAAAAGGGAAAAATGGGAAGGGCGGGAAAACGATGAAGAGGGAAGAGAAAAAACCTATCAGAGAAAGAGAAAGGGAAAGGGAAAAAGGGGAAGGGGATGGTGAAGGGGGCTAAAAAAAGGGGGGGGGGGAGAATGGAAAAAGATAACGTGCAGGAAAAATAAAAACAAAGGGAAAAGGAAAAAAGGAAACTGTGTAGGATAATGAGGAAAAGGAAAACATAAAATAGAGCAAAAAACAACAAGGGAATGGTATTAAATGAACAAAAACGTTTTACAGCTCAGCAGCACTGGGCTTGGTTTCTATTATATTGATTTATGAAAAGAAGACTGGGCCGAATAGGTTTCCGTCCACATAGGTTCCCAACTTATGCCCAGCAACGCTGGGCACCATTACTAGTATAATAAGAAGAAAATGGTGTCTGTCTGTCTGTAACTCCACTCATATGCCACGTGGCCCAATCAATAGTGTATGTGTTTGAAACTCCATCTACGTGCCACGTGGCTCAATCTGAATGGTAGATGGGCTTCTAGAACTTTCTTGAAAGCTTGGTCTTGAAGCTTCGTAAATGCTCTAAACGCGAGCATCCAGAAGTCTCCGGATTGTCCCTGCATCATATAAGAAGAGCGGCGAACATTTTCAGGGCAAAACCAAAACGGCGAACATTTTCAGGGCAAAACCAAAACGGCGGCGTTAGCGGGTTTCAGGAATCTCAGGGGCGGCATTGGCCGGATGCCATCCGCGCCATACCTGTTGGCCTGTTGAAGATGCCGACTCTATTGGAAACATGGAGCTGAAGTAACGCATCAGTTCGGTGCACTGGACGTTTCTGCCATCACAGGTCTGCTTTTTCTTGCAAATGTTTCCTTCCTCTGATATATCTGCAGCATGCATTCTTTTGAAGCTTAGTACTGCTTACTCTTTCTGCAACACTAGAGCAAATCAAGGTTTTGCCAGTAGTTTACATGTAAATCGGTTTCGATGTTCAGTTATAAGAGGAGCAGGGCATGCAACAAATTGGATTTTTCTTTTGAAGCACTAGCAACATGCCGAATACTAGATCCGGATACTAGATCTTTTCTTTAATGTTTTGTGCTTTAGCCAATAACCACTCCAAGTGATTCCAATAACAGGTAAAATCCCCATTTGTTCGTGGCCTTTGGAAGAATCTCAAAGAAAACTACGAGGTAAATCTGCCAAAGAATGCGACCAGAGGTAAGACTTTTGTTACAGAGTAATGCAAGTACCCAGAGTGGGAGAAACTGATAGAATAACAGTGTCGACAGGTTAATGCAGCTAAAAGATGGCCATGAAATCCATGGCACTGAAGACTTTCTAGCTCATTATTTTTAATTCATTGGAGCTGACGGGCTGTTTGTACTTCCTTGCATTAGGCAAGGACAGATGCCTGAGTTAACTTTGTTAGATCTTTCTAAATTTGCCTCTTTGCTATAGCACTGCCTTCGCCTGTTGCGTTCTCCCAGAAATAAAGTTTAAACTGTTCATATGCTGTAGGAAATTGTGAGATGAGCCAGCATAAAGCGGAATGCAACTGGGTTGTTTACGCCAGGGTTGGAAATCTAAGAATTGGCATGGCATTTCTTGAAAAAGATTAGAGTTTTTCTATGAAAGAAGGGCTTCTTTGCATGGTTCCATAATGTCGAATGCCATGACTAAAAATTACTTCAATGATTTTAAGAGACTGCCAGTGGCTTTCAAGTGTTCTAAAGAATTTCTTATGTCAGATCTGAAATTACGAATAACCTGGCAAGCTAAAGATGTTAGTCAACGCTACTGACCATAAACACAAATAGAGAAACAAAAGAACATCATGCAATCACAAAACGCACCTGGTTTAAGTTAAGATGCACTTGCTTGGATGCCTTGAATTCTCCGCTGGTGCCAATAACTACCACAATTCACCACTGTTCTCCAGAAGTTCGCAGTTCTCCAAACTCGAAACATTTTGAACAATTCTCTTCTCTTCTCCAGAAGTTCACAAAATATTTAAAAAAGTTCACCAGACTTAAAAAGTCTTGATAACTACCTCACTCTTTTAATAACAAACCATTAAGATTGTTAAAGGTAGAAGGTTAACTGTATAGGCTCTTCCGAATATTTTAACTGTGTATCTAATATCATATATGAATTAATGTTATAAACTAACCTAACATCCCATGCAAACTAACCTTAATGGGACTGGTGGGAATGAGGTAGAGTTTACATCAAACATGGTGTGGAAGAACTCAAATGTGAATAGTGCATGGAATTTTAGTTGCCCCAAAATGTATATGTAGTCATTGGACAACTCTTTCCAGTGGAAATCTCATGTACTGTAAGATACGTTGAATGGATCCTATTCGTACTTTTGAATCGCAAAAGTATTATATGTAACAAATGAAGTACGTGCAACCCAACAAGCTTACACATGACAAACATGCACGCAGAGAAACATTACATGCAAGGGACAAATCCTAAAGTTGAGAGTTAAACAAGTCAGTATTTTAATTGAGCAAGATATACGACACATGGTATACATGATGCTTCCAATGTTCAATCTATCCTGTATTAATCCATCCATATGGTTTGAACATCTCATGGACAGAAAAGAGGCCGCCCATTAGGGCGGATTTTCTAGTTATTTATAAGGTTTTTTACCTTTTCCAAATTTTAATAACTCGTAATTCTCATAAATTATAAAATATTTATATATATGTTAAAATGTTGTCTTCAAAAATTAATTTAAAAGAACTTCTACATTGGAATTTACTGGATGATAAATTGTAATGACCATTTCTTAGATGGTCTAACAAGCTTGAAATAAAATAAGGAGATACTATGTCATTTTTAGTAAACAGGAACAAGCTGAAATACTATGATATATAATAATAGCTCCAAAACAAATTTTTCTTTTCTTTTATTTAGACTTGAATACAATTAAATATTGTTGGATATGTCATATCACTCATATGAAGAGTTGGAACCGATGTCAATATGGTGTTTTCAGAGTTCTCACTTGTTCATCTTCTCGCTTATTGGTTGAGATACGTTTCTTCAGTCACAGGGCTCCTACTTTTAGTGGATGATGCTGGTGTTCACTCTTTATACTTTATAACCTTAACCTTGAAGACACGACATTTGAGTTATTAGTAGAAACTTATTTCTTCCTTCCATTACAATTCAAACAAACAAGAACATCCAAAACTAATCAGATGGAACTATGTCCTCTATCCACTACTTGTGTCTAGCATATTAGACATCTCACTCAAGCATCTTTCATATATCATTAGTTTAGCTTCTATACCCCATCTACAACACAATTGCAAGTCTAACCCACAGTGCACTAGCACATCATTATTATTCTTTTTTCATTAGACTTGAATATGTTTAAATATTGTTGGATATATCATATCAGTAATATGAACAATTAGAACCGACGTCAATATGATGTTTTCAGAGTTCTTACTTGTTCATCTTCTCGCTCATTGATTGAAATATATTTTTTAGCCGCAGAGTTCCTACTTTTAGTTGATGATGTTGGTCTTCACTCTTTATAACGTTGTAACATAAAGTGGTCAAACATTCTTCCAAAAGAAGGGGAGGAAAAAAGGACATTGTCATGTTTAAACCAATAATGTCTGCACTATCAAAAAGCGTATAGATGTTACATAAGATTGTTAGTGGTTAATAAGGGTATTCGTAGCAAAATACATACAATGCTGATGGTGGCATATGGATCATGGTTACCCGGAACCGGAACGGGAACCGGAACGGCACCCCAAATTTCGGAACCGGAACTGGAACACTTCGGAACGGGAACATCCAACTTTGGAAAAAATAAATTTTGAAAATGGATTTGGTGTTCCCATGAGCTAATTAACCTATTGAACTAGTTTTCAATTTTAAAATGTCAAAGGGTGATGTATAATAATGACCAAATGAAAATAAGGCTCTACCGTATTACATATTCTTATAAATAAACATAAAAACACCACATAGTTTAACTTTTATGACGAATATATCTCAAGCCATCATTATAAAAAAGAAATCTTCTATTATAGCAAATATATGGCATGATAGCCTCGAAACATATTCATAATAAAGTAGCTAAAACAATAGTTTTCAAAACATACCTTAAGAATAATTCAATCAATGTACTGTTATGTGGCAGCAAATGGAACTTCAGTTCTCCCTGGCTGGCTGGCTGGTTTTCAACAATGATACAGACATTTACTACCTATTCTAATGAAGAAAAAGGAAAGAAGGCGTGTTTTGCTTGCTCTCTACCTAATCTCTGAAGTCTGACTGTTACTGGAAGGGCTGCATTGCTGCTTGCTTCTCCTCCTCTGCTGATTGAAACCGAATCGAGCTGTTCTGTGTATGCCGGCCACCTAGGCGGAAACAAACCATGAGGAGAAGGGCTTTCTGCCCTGTTACGAATGAATATCAGAGGCGCAAACCTACCAAAATCAAAATTTGCAAAAGTAGGTTGTAACTGGATCATGGCAGCAATAAATTAGACGTTTGCCATCATAGCTATCTGGGCGCTGGCGCCTGGAGCTAGGGTTCTGACGGCAAAACTTTGATCGGTGATATCTCTCTTATCTGGTGTCGGATTTTGGCGTACTTGGGCTCGTTGGAAAGCTTGCTCTGAGCTCTTTCCAGCGGTGTATAGCATCAGCTGTTTTGCATGTGATTTGTTGCTGCAAACAGCTGATTTCCGGACTGGTCCGGATGACATGGCTCCTGCCAGACAGGCTGATGGGGGCTCGATTGAGCCTCATGGCTTGGGGCTGAAGCCAAGGGAGATGGCGAGGAGAAAGAATCCTCCAAGAAAGGGAAGGGCTGGTCTCGGCATGCATGAAGAGGCGGCATGTAGGAAGTGGCATGCAATTGGTGGCGAGATGAGGGAGCTCTTGGAATCCCCTTGGTTGAGAGGTATGTGGATTGCTCTTCCTCTCAATATAGTCCCCGAGACCCAAGTAGATTGTGTTTTGGAGACTCGGTCTTGATTCCATCAAGCATGCCCCCTTGGAAACCCCGGATGCAGTGATGCCCTGCTCTTTGTGCTTGGGAAGGGATCACTAGCGGTGATCGCCCTCTTCTAGGGTGTATGTAGGCGATGTGTCTCTGGGGTGCCTCTGGATACCTCTCGGGGTGCAGGCGGCCCCTAAATCTGTCTTGCCCGACCGAACAATGACAATGTTACTTTCGCATCACTTTCGGCGGGGTTTTCAGATTGGATTAAAGCATAAGGCTCGAGTGTAGAACGCCCGTGTTCAAGAAGCTCAAGTTTGTGGAGGATCATCACTCTGTTGACTTGCGGCGGCTCTTCCGGAGACTCCATGGATAGATATTGATCATACCGGGCATGTTCGGACCATTGAGAATCTAGTTTCATTTGCGGTGTTGGGCTATTTCACGGGTTACGTATTGGACCACGAGGAGGTTTAGCTCTTGGCTTCTTTGGACATCGAGAGGCGGATTGGTTTGCCAGTATCGGTCTCTGAAATTCTTACCAAATAATTTCTTCCTAATCATGTTTGAGGCTGAGTCTTACGTGCGGCAATTGGTTGGTCGGGGGTGGATACGTTGGGTGATTCATATGTGTTGTATCGATTATTATACTCGGCAATGTCCACCAGTTCTTTGGCAAATGGTTAAAATCCGTGTTGGTTCGGTCGGGATCTTCCTCCCCGACCGATGGTGCCCGATTTCTTGGTTTCTATGGCCAATGGCCCAGGTGTATATTTGGCTCATTCTATTGTGCGGGGTCCCCAAGATGCGTGTTGCTCTTACTTTGCGGCTGTGCCTACTTCTCTTCCAAGGTCGTAGTGGTCCCCGCATTTTCTTTTCGATTGAAGCTTTTGAATGGCTCGAGATCCGTGGGATGTTTCCATCTATTGTGCTACCATTTGACCACATTGATGATCCTGCTAGTCTGGGTGGTGCTTGTGATGTGGTAGGGGTTGCGAGGTGTTGATCTGAGGGCTCGAGATTCCCTCGGTTCCACGAGGTCACAGGCGAGGGGACTCCGGGTGGTGCGATGAAGTGGCGTGGGCGAGGTGGTGTGGTTGGGAGAGGTGGTGTGGGACGAGGCCGGGGGCGGGCTTGCTGCTGGCCCACCCTTGATGGCGGGGCTAGGGGCGTGGTGGCTCAGGGGGAGGGCTCGGATGATTTGGTTGTGGCTAGATAGGGGACGGGGGTTGTGGCAGTGGGCTGATCTGGCAGGGGATGTCCCAATAGCGGTATGTCTTTGAGCATGAGGTGGCTGGGCGCAACCCGGTTGGAGGTAGAGACTAGTGTGGCCCATGACTCTATGGAGGTGCACAGGGGACTTCCAACACGTGTTGGAAGTGGAATATCCACGAGTTGTGGCCCATGACTCTGTGGAGGTGCACAGGGACTTCCAACACGTGTTGGAAGTGGAATATCACGAGCGGCTGTGGGTCAACATTGCCGTGATTAATCCTCTGGCTCTAGATGCGACTGCGTGGAGTGGGCTGATGGCACAGTGGGTAGGCATGTGGGGCTGGACACTTCTCCTCCGGGATGAATAGGTCGATCCTCGGTTGGAATGTCGGGGAGTGCGGTCCTCTAGTAGTAAGAGGGCCCGTATTTCTTTGGCACTTAAAGCGATTTCCCCGATATTATTTGCATTCAGAGCATAAGTGTCCACCGGGGTGATATGTCCGAGCTCATGAATATGGTTGGTAAGCGCTTTGGCTTTTATTGCTTCTTCTATTACGGGCGGACTAGTGGGGGTACTCTTATTGCTTGGAAGATGGATGTGCGAGTCACATACTCTGCGGCAGACGGGTTTGGTCTATGGGCAATAATTAAGTGGTTGGAGGGCGGGCAAGAGTGGGGGGATTGTTAATGTTTATGCCCCTAATCAGGCCTTCTCGGTGGGGTGCTTTGTGGGCCACAGATTGAATAAGTTCTGCGAGCCCTTGGTGGGTTGCAGGTTGCTTGGTTGTTGTTAGGGGATTTCAATATGGTAGAGCCGGTAGAAGATCACTCTGTTCGCACCCGGCTTGTGCGAGGGGATTTGAGAGGGACCGGTGGTCTCGTTTGTTGCGTGATTTGGCCTTGGTTGAGGTCCCCGGGGACTTGTCTTTCACCTATTGTAATAGGCAGATTAGTGCGGGCGGTATGCTAGGCATGACCGTGCTATGCTTCCCCATGCGCATTGGATGGTGTGCCCTCTTTCTTGCGCGGAGTAACATTCTCGTCTACCTCCATTTCTGATCATTACCCTCGGGTTTTGTCGGTCGAGTCGTTTGCCTCTCGGCCTTCTGGGGTGTTCCGTTTGAACACCCGTACCCGGGCGATCGCGGATTTCGGCCCGGTGCGGGAGTTGTGGCTTGATACCTTTTCATCTCTGAAGGGTATGTCTGGTATGGTGACTGCGTTGGCCAGGGTGAAGCGTTTTGCTAAGGTCTTTGGTAGGCGTGCGTGTGCGGCAGGGCGGCGGGGAGTTGCATAGTCTTTATCGGGGAGTTGGAGAAGATTCGGGCGCGACCTTCGGTGGCATTAGGGAGAATGCGAAGTGTTGCAGCCGCATTGTTGCTTTGGAGCGGGTTAAAGTGCATGAGGCGCGTGTGAAGGCAGCCCTTACCTGGTTGAAGGAGGGGGATACAAGTTCGTCGGTGTTCTTCAGAGCAGCTAGGCAGCGGCGATATGCAGCATCTATGGCGTCCCTTGCTTTGCCTGATGGCCGGACTTTGGAGGATCCCGCTGAGTTGCAGAGGTATGTGCATGCTCATTTCTCAGGGTTTTTTGCGCAGCTCGCACTCTTCCCTATGAGCAGGAGATGCAGGAGCTTGTTTTGGGGGCAGTTAAGCCATCTATTTTGCCTCACCAACGTGAGAGCTTGGAGCAGGAGCTCTCCAGAGAGGATTTAGCGGAGGCATGTATGTGCATGGCCAAGGATAAATGTCCTGGGCTGGATGGCATCCTGTGGAGTTCTTTTCGGACTTATTGGGAGTGGGCTGGTGAGTCCGTGTGCAGTGTATCTTGAGTTGCTGCAGTCTTCTCACATGGATAGGATCTTGAATACCGCATGCATTTTCTTGATTCCTAAGGTTAAGCGACCTTCTACTATTATTAATGATTGGAGGCCTATATCCTTGTTGTCCTCACAGTGTACAAGATTATTGCGAAAGCCCCGTAGAAGTTGAAGCGGTGTTGACTTCTTCCATTAGTAAGGTGCGATGGGTTTGTTCTGGGAGGAACATTTTGACTAATGTTGCGCAGCTTATGAGGGCCTTTATTGGGCGGGAGAATTGGTCAAGGCATTGCCTATCTTAAGCTTGACTTTGCCAAAGCTTATGATAGTGTCCGTTAAGGAGTTCTTATGCGCCATGATGTTAGCGTTGGGCTGTGGTCCACGCTTTACGAGAACGATCATGAAGGCATAGGTCAGCAGACTCTACGGTAATGTGCGGGGTGAACCCTCCGCCTTTTTCTCCTTAGGCGAGGGTGCGTCGAGGGGGGTGCCCTTTGGCACCATTTTTGTTCTACTTATTGGAGGCACCGCCTTGTCTTTTGTTTTTGGCTGCGGTGGAGGAGGGGTGGTGGATGGGCTTGGATGCGGGATGGTAGTCGGCAGATTATTAACGGTTCGCCGATGACACTTTTCTCTTCTTGGTGGCGAAGAGAGGAATTTCTGGAATGTGAAGGGTTTTCTTGGATACTTTCTCCTTGGCCTCGTGCATTCTTCCGAATTGGGGCAAATGCTCCGCATTATGGGCCCATTTGACTCCGCCTCCCCTTGTTTGGCTCTATTCCCTTGGAAGGTGCTTCGGGTAATGTGTGTACTAAAAGTGTTGGGTATTCCCTTTGGAGGGGATGTTTCCATGGGGAGGGTGTGGGATGAGATTTTTGGGGGGTTGCGAAACACCTCAATTGGTGGAAGGGTAGCAAGTTGTCCATGGCGGTAGGATCACTATTGCCAAGTCGATTACTTTGTAGCACTCATGTGTATCTGACATCTGCGATGTTAGCTCCGAGGGTAAGATCTGAGGCTTTGGATAAGATTGTTCAAAATTTTGTGTGGGGCGGGGGATGATGAAGGCGGTTGTTAAAGTGGCTTGGTGGAAGTGTCTCTGCCCCAGGAGGATGGGGGCTTGGCCATTCGGATTTGGCACCATAGTAAGGTGTTGGTCTCTAAGTTTATTTGGAGCATTCTGGGGATGGAGCATCTTCTCCTGGTGCGGCACTATTGTGGCAATCTCTTAGCCATTGTGTGGCATTTGGAAAGTAGATACATGCATGTAGAGTTGCCCCGGGCCTTTGTTGTATGGTCTCCGCCTTTCCCACATGCATCCCCTTTTCTCACGCAGGGGGTGTTGGGGCTTGGGATCATGTCGTGTGCTCTTCCAGCTAGGTTATGCCTCGGTTTATCACCACTCTTCTCCTTTCTTGTGGGTTCCTCTACCCCTAGCGTACTTGCCCTTGGGTGCCCTTTGTGCATGCTTTCGGACCTTGAGGCCGTTGGAGGCGAGCTCTTGTGCTCACCTTGGAGGATTGGTATTGGGATGGTCAGCTAGCTTCGGTGGGAGTTCTTCGAGGCTTCGCTTTTCGCTGAAGGGCAGATGGCCAGGGCTATCACGGGAACAAGTGGCGGGGAGTATTCCGCTACACATACCTATAGTCCCTCGGGGTGATGTGGTGGTGCGGTTTAGAAGGTTCATCCGGATGTTGTATCTTCTTGTTTTGTGCGGTCTTGTTACCGGGTGTTGGCTATTCATGACACTCTGCCCCTTCGGGCAAGTGGTCTCTGCGGCTTCCGGGTTCTCGATGGCGCCGGTTTGGATGTGGACATGGAGCTCACTTCCCCAGAAGGTTCGGGTTATACGTGGCAGGTGGTGCACGTTGTGTCGAGTGAATGTCCTTGTGAGTCGGTTTAGGCGGGTGTGAGCCCTCTTTGCCCTTGTTGTGGCCTTCATCGTTGAGGCCGTGGAGCATTATGCGGTTTTAGGCCCTCACTTGCGGGTTGCCCGGGATTGGGTCGGGGCTCTGTTTGGGTGAGATTGAATAGCCAACAATTCTTTGCTTCATGTATATCCCGGTGCTTGGCCGCCGTCACGGCAGCAAGCCTTGCATCCGTGTGTGGCTTGGTTGGTGTGGTTGATTTAGAAGGCGGTTGTGGATCTTCGGGGATTGGCGACTGCGGCCTCTCTGATTCCTCGACTCAGGCACAAGCTATTTCAAAGCTTTTTGGTGTTCCCGGGATTAGTAGAGCGGAAGTTTTCCATTTGGCGGGACTTCTTGGGTGTGGTAGATGGTGATGGCCAGTTTGTACAACAATAGAGTTGCAGTTGTTGTGGAGTGTCGAGGTATCACTGTCTCTTTGGGGCAGTTCTCCTTCCTCCTCACTTGCTTTGTAACATTACCATTCTTTTAATATATTGCTGACACAGTTCTTCAAAAAAAAAAAAAATTTGCAAAAGTAAAAGTGAAAAATAAGAAAAAAAAGATGAAGGAAATGGTCAAAATAAATTTTATAGTTGGGAACAACGTTCCCAACTTACCGGAACGTTGTCGGAACGGCGTTCCGGGTAACATACACATTTGGAACGGGAACAAAAGTTCCCGGAACGTGGCATGCCCCGAAATGTGTTCGGAACCGGAACGGTCTTTGGAACGCCGTTCCCGTAACCATGATCTGGATTTGTGAATAGACATTGTATAAGGTTTTTTTCGAAGGTCTAGGGTGGGATTGGAGCGCCCATGGGCTGTTGCAGATGGCGTCCAGGGCTGGGCCTTCTAATTCTGGCGGATATAGATGTCGGCTAGGCCGACTTGAGTTGCGGCTCCGTCATTGTTTTCCCTGGAAGCCCATAATCGACATTTGAAAGCGGCAGAGCAGGACCCATCAACCAGAATCTGCAGCATAAACTAGAGGAGTTTGTTCATACTTATTTCTCATATCCCAATTTTCTCGACGATCAGGTCTCCTCTTGTTATTCAAATGATCTAGGATCTTAGGATTACTATGTAAAGCAGCTATATGAAGAACTGTATCCTGCTCATGGTCCCCTTTGTCTATGTTTGATTCAACTCCCAGATCCAGAAGCTGCGCTGAGGCTCTGCAATACTCTATTGCTATGTGCAATGGACTGCTTCTCATTCGCTCTATTTCCGCATGCACATCAGCGCCATATTTTTTCAAGACTTTTACTATCTCCACCATCCCAAGTGAGCAAGCCATCAACTAGAATGTGCATTCCAAGTGAGCAAGCCATCATTCCGGTTGAAGCCCATTCCAGATTTGGATTCGGCAGGGTTCTGCGAGGGCTGTGGAAAGAAGGAAAAACAATGGGGTTGCGATGGAAGGGGAAGAATTCAAGGTGGTGTAGCAGCCTTGCCTGGGCTGGGCTGGTGGCCCATCAGAGTAAACCGCCCTTGCCCTGCATTTGTTGAAGTAGGAGGAAAGCATAAACGCCAAGGTCAAAGCTCCCAAGAGGTTGCTGCTGGCCGCAAAGCTAATGCCGGATTTCACATCCCCAAAGATTCTGAGAGGTAATTATATTATTGATTGACTGATTTGAGTTTTCGGTTTCTGAAATCTGGCATTTGTTAAAATTGAATCATTTGATTTGTACTTTTTGTGGGATTAAGAGCATTGGCAACACACTGTGCAGGAATTTAGCTTTGAATTTATAAGCCCAAGAGCATTGGAATTTAATTGGGGTTCGATTCCCCTAGCTCTGTTATTTTCGTTGGCCGTGCTATATCAGGCTTCTGGAATACTGACATAACCATTGAGTTGTTTTTTTTAAAACCCCTTTAGAAATCCGGTCAACATGGGGCAGTTTGACCCCATCTTGACTTGTGAAGAACGGACGACAAGGCTTCTCCTGGAATATCTCGCGGGATATGCCATGATCCAATGGCCACGAAAAAATAATACACGCTCTAGCAATTAAAGAGGCCATTAAAAAGCTCGTGTTTTTGTTTTGTCGTGGTTGTTATAACATAACATTTAACCAAATATACTATGAATATACATGCGTTTTAGCATGATCGTTCTGCTATTTTCTCATAGAGGGTTGTACGTACGTTATCGACCACTCTTTGCATATTAGGAACAATCGTCCAATATATATGCTATAATGATCTCATGATTGGACAATAGATTTGTAATTTCGACGATGACGTGGAAATTTAAAAGTATAAAGCACATGGGAGAGGAAAAAATAATGCAAAAATACATCCTGAGGCATAAAATAGGCCACATGGTCACAATTGTGGATCTAAAATATGGAGACAAGTTTAAAATAAGGACCATGGAAAATATGTCAGTGGAGCATACCATCTACTTAAATAACTAGAACAACAACAGTGGTTGAAAAAGAGGGGGGCCAAGAGAGACAAAACCAAAGGGGAAGATAATTTTAACTGGCCCTTTGACAAAAAAAAAAAAAAAACAACACATTCTGAGCCTTTTCTTGCCTTGTTCTCTCTCCTTCTGGTGTGGTTCCTTCCAGTCCGACGAGCAAGATCATCGAGTCCTTTGCTGCCGTTCGATTTCTCGTCGACCACCTTAGCCCACTTCTGGTTTTTCCCTCCTCGTCCTGACTAGGGCTTTTTCGTCCCCCTCCTTTTGGTTTCCTGCATCCAGGCTCGTCGATTTTAGGGTATTGGCGCTTGTTTTGAAATGGGTTTTCCATGACGGTTTTCCTTAAGACTCCTGGCGAGTATACTGATAAAGATTCCTGGTGAGTAAACTGATAATGTTGTTTCCCCTTTCCTCTGCCTTTTCTAGTTCTTATGTTTGAAATTGTGTCTGCTTCTTATTCTTGTTACTACTTAATTTGATTTGTGATACTCTGTTCATGTGTTTCAATTTCCTTACAAAAAAGGCCACCTTGAATTGCACCTTTTACTTATCTGCGTTGTCCTTATTTTTGGGGTCCTTTTAAGGTTGAAGAAACGGCTACCCTGTGTTGCAATTTTACAGGTTTGGACATAATTAATTTCCTAACAATACTTATATATATGCTCACGTATCAGGCCAGTAGTCAGAATTTTGCAAGACAAAAGCTTAAGGCGTGCTTTTGAAGAGGGAGTAGTTAGAAAAGAGATGTAATAAGGATGCCAGAAAGCCAGATTGCGAGATCACACGGTCTTCATGGTGCTTATACTCATCATGGATTTCATCATGACTCGTTGGCTCATGGACTGGATGGGACAGGACACATGCACCTGCATCATGCTCATATCCATGAAATGCATGTAGATGCTGAAGCAGAAGCAGAGGCGCAGCATGGAAACATGGAAGTACATTTGCGCATAGACCCACATCAGCAACCACATGGTACTATGCAAGTGCATCACAGCCATCATCATGGACATGGATTGCACCCTAATGATCATATAGAAATGGAAGAGCACGAGGACGACCAAGACGAGGATGGTTTGGATGAACCTGAGATGCACTCCGACGGTGGGCACACTGTAGAGCCTGCAATGGCTTTGACTGTGCGGGCTCATGCAACAACACAGCTTACACTTTCTTATCAAGGCGAGGTGTATGTTTTTGATACTGTACCCCCAGAGAAGGTATGAGTAAATGGATAGTTTACACGATTCCAAATGCTTCTTCACCCCTGATTTAAATGATTTGATTAACACAGGTCCAAGCAGTTTTGTTATTGCTCGGGGGTAAGGAGATACCACCTGGCATGCCTGGAGTTAGCAGCATTCCTGGCCATCATAATGTTAAGGTTATTTGCAGTTTTTTGTGTTACCTACATGAGACCTTGCATATTTAATTTTTATCATTGTGTTTATAGGGATTTTCAGAACATTCATCACGCCTAAACATGCCACAGAGAATAGCTTCACTAAATAGATTTCGTGAGAAGCGTAAGGAACGCTGTTTTGATAAAAAAATACGCTATACTGTTCGCAAGGAAGTAGCACAGAGGTATTTTTGTTGTTGATTGTATATCTGGGTGAAGAGCTTGTTTGAATTCAAATGGTTGTTGGTGGATATTCAATTTGGTGTTTTTTAAATTAAGAGCTGGCTTATTGGCTGAACTAGGAAATGCATATCCTATCAGTGGTATTTTATATTCTAGCTTTTACATGCTCATGCAGGATGCAAAGACACAAAGGGCAATTTGCTTCTGCAAAAACTATAGCAGAAGAAGCAGCTGCAAAGGCAAATAAAGAGCTGGTCCAGACATCTGATGGAAGTGCTGATATTTCTACACCAGAAGCCATGTAAGTGACTAGCTTAAATTTACTTAAAGAAACAAATATTTACTGGTCTAATAATCTTCCTTAAAGTTGCATGTCATTTTAGACCTTACCAAAAATCTGTTTTGGAGCAGCTGTATGCATTGTGGCACTGGTGAGAGAACCACTCCAATGATGAGGCGTGGACCTGATGGTTCAAGGACCTTATGCAATGCATGTGGGCTAATGTGGGCCAATAAGGTATTTTACTATCAGGTTTGAATAAACAGCCTTTCATAATAGCGGACTCTTGTGACTCGGGCTGCATTTTATTTCACTGCAGGGCATTCTTAGAGATCTCGCAAAGAGCACACCTGGGACATTACAATCAATGCATGATATCCATCAGCACCAGGTATTCAATGTTCGCGGGAACATGCATTAATTCTTACTCTTCATTTGGAGAGAAGTAAAGTGATTTGAGCCTCAGGCTTATATAACTTCCTAATATTTTGTTTAGCAGGACTCTCCAGCAGGATTTGAACATCAAAAAGAACCCCTCATGTCAGCCGATGGGGTTGAGTCAGTCTAATATGAGAAATTCTTGTGCTACCCTGATGGATTTGCTGCTGAATAAGTGCTCATTTTATTTGTTGGGCTGCCATTGTTTGTTACTGATCCTACGTAAGACAACAGTTTGCGGAGGCATGTTTGAAGCGGCTAAAAACTTAGAGTAGATATATAATCTCTATGATGCCAATTTATTACGGGCTGCAGGAAATGCGTGCTCAGAGGAAAAAGGACACTGGATGTTTCTCTTCCAATATTTCCCATTGTATTATTAAAGCTGGGTTAAATGTTCTTTGTAGTATGAATATGGTTCTTATCATGCTAAGAAGCCGTTCTTTCACATTGGGAAGATCTTCATTCAACAGGCAGATTTGCACTGGAATAGCACTGTCAGCTCACATGTAATTTAATGCTAATTCCATTTTTCATAAATTAAATATTGGTTTTCAACATGTTTCGTCGGCCACAGATATTGCAAGTTGCAAGTTGCATGCTTTCTATCTATAAATAAAAAATTGCAGTGTGATATTCACACCACATTACCACCTTTGGCTTCTTAGCATCATTAATTTTATGTTGAGTGCAGATTGGCCACAAATGTGGCAAGCTTGCAAGTAAATCACTTGCGAATGCTCTCTTGAAAGTAAATCACTTGCGAATGCTCTCTTGAAGTGAGCTTTTAGAGCTCGCATTTTGGTTTTGGAGCACTCCAAAAAAGAGAGTCGTAAAGTGAAACGTCTAGAGCTTTCCGTTTTATAACTCGGAATCGGAAGATAGACTGCTACATGCGAAGTTAAACGTACCACCAAAAACCAAGGAAAACCAAAAACCAAGGAGAATTGTCCTTGAATAAAAGTTAACCCCCCAAAAAAAAAAAAAAAAAAAAAAAGGGGAGGGAGGGAGGCCAAACACGTAAAGAACAGTTAGGTGCTGTTCTGCCCCCTCGTCCAACCGTATGCCGCCACGTGGCCATTTTTAGCACACTTTCATTTCCAGAAATATCGCTGACAAAAATGTTCAATCTTTTAGTGGCAATTCTCTGCTCCAGCCAATAGATTGTTGACACGTGGCGCGCAGAACATCACCTAACTCTCCTCCACGTTGCAGCAAAGGCGATCTACATGCCTTTCCTGGCATGTCAACAGGGCTCCGCGCTTCGCGCGTCGCCCTGTTTCCATGCCAGGAAAGGCATGTAGATCGCCTTTCCTGTATACGAAAGTTAAACATGCCCACACACCAAGTAAAATTGCCACGGAATGAAAGCATTCCCCAAAATAAAATTGAACGTGTAGAAAATTGTCATTCTATAATTAACGAGGATTTCGAGATCTTGTAAGGGACCCAAGTTGCAAGAAAGATCAACACGAAAATAGATAGCTAAATAGATAGATAGAATTTTAACATCCACGGAGTCCAACAAAGGGTCATGTGAGGGAACAAACTTGGGCAAAAGTCCAAACAAAAGAATATAGCAAAATTGCCTGAAATCAAACAAAAATAAAACAAAATAAATACAATTATATTATCTACACATAATCAATCTAAGGATTGGAAGGCCAATGGTCTAGAATATGCTGAACCTCTCCTAGATGCGCTCTCCTCACTTTGCGTAGCTCCGATTTACAGTTACATGGTTGAAGAGTGGAAATTAAAATTGTCTGAACAGTGGACTCCTCTTGCCAGTAAAGCTGTACTGTTAATTTCCCGACCCATAGGAATCCAATTTTCTATCTAACGAGCCTTTCTGATCAACCATAAAATGCCGTTGAGGACTGAAGAGAGAAGGCGATAAAACTGTCTAAATAGTAGTCTGCCTGTAGTTCTATCTTGCATTTCTGTTGGCTCTCGCCATAATTTCTAAGTCATGTATTTACCAAAAGATGGTGTTAATATGATACAAAATAATACATTTGATCCATGAGCTCACATGATGATTATGGAAGTCAAGATTTGATATTGTCACATTATAAAAGCCATTATGATATATAAAGACCCGAGATTATAAAGCATATCAAGAACAAATCTCATTCATGGGCACACCGAAAGATGGTATCAATATACTACAAAATAATATATTTAATCGATGAGTTTACACGATGATTATGGAAGTCAAGTGGTATTGTCACATTTAAAAAGAGATTAATTTATGAAGACCCTAAATTATAAAGCATATCAAGAGCAAACCTCATTCACGGGTATTTGTATAGCCTCTATATTATTTATTCTTTGGCTGTTTTCCATTTTATCCTCCCTTATGATATCATTGTGGGGATACATAATTGTGGGTCTACTAATACAAATAGGCAGAGGGTTTGGGTTCTATGCCGACCTTCCGTAACGATATTCGATTATTCTTGGACCTATAGTTGTCACGTTCATTAGGCCTCCTGCCAATCTTCTCATCCTTCTACTTCTCCCTTCAACATTTCTACCATATTAATTTGATCTTACATGCAGTTGGGGTTGTGTGATTTGTCTTTTGTTCTCTTCCTTCTAAAAGGTTTTTTTGTTGGTGCATGTTGCAATGTGTACTCCATTTTAACAGTTGCCAGCGTGTCCTCTCTGACTATTTGTTCAGCATCTTGTACATTCCTTAACCATTAGCAAGTCATGCATTCAATTTCTTACAAATGTTTTTATCTCTATTTTCTTTCTTTTCATAAGATCTCTTAAACTTTTGTTTGTGTACTTCATGTTCGGCAATGTAGCAACCTTAACTATTTTTCATCAAATGTTACATCCCTATATCTCTTTCGATGATAGAGCCTATAACCCTTAGAATTCTCATCATAACCAATGGGATAGGTTATCCAAACCTATCGTCTAAGTTCCTTATTTCGTCTTCTAGAACATATATAAACTTCTAGAACATATATAAACGACAAACATCCATACGCTTTTAGATAATCATAGTTATGTTTTGGACAAGACCAAGTACTACCTTCTATACTTACAAATGGAAGTAGGTTTTGAATATGTACAACAGCCTTCACAATCTCCTCCCATAAGAAAGGCAAATCTGCAAACTTTAGCATAGCATGCACAACATTTAGAAAAGTCCTAATTTTCTCTTAGCAATGCCATTTTGTTGAGGTGAGTACGACAAGTATACCGCCTCTTAATTCCTCTTTCCAAGTGGCACCTTTTGGATTTGTCTGAGTAGATATTACACATCTAGGTTTTCTTCGTCTTTCCAACTTTACTTTTGTAGCATAAGCTTTGACTGCTTCAAATGCTTCTTTTTTTTTTAAGGCGATAACATTTACTCTTCCTCATACAATCGTCCATGAAGATAAGAAGATACGTTTACTAGTCATTTACTGGACCACAGATATCTGTGTGTACCAAATCCAATACAGTTTTGGATCTTTCTTTTCAAGTTCCCCGTTAAATTCGAGTAACTTTTGTGAAGAGTCTAAGGATTTTTATAACAATCTTCGTAGAGACAAAGACAAATACTATGATTGAATTTTATGCCAACATTAGGGCTTCTAAGATCTAGATAAAAGTTTGGTCAAAAAGTCTCTATGATCAAAAGGTTGCTGGAAAGAATTCTTTCCTCCATGATATTAAACAAGTTAGAATGCAGCTACAACAAGATCCTCATAATGTAGCAGTGCACCTTCTTGAAGAGAGTTTAGCGTTGACCATTAAAACAAAAAAGGAAGTTGAAGCCAAAGGGATTGCCAGTAGATATAAACTTAAATATTATTCAAAGATGGATAATGGGAATTCTAAATTTCCTTTACGTGTTGTGAAGAATAGGCTATTGAGATTTAATATGTCCTCTGTAACAGATGATTCTAATTAGCCTTGATAATCACAAGGTCTACTTTCTCTAATGAAATATGGAGCTCTGGTTTCTGTCCTAACCTACAGTTCTATAAATGCTGCTCAGGCTGATAATTTTTACAAATGGCCAATTGTATTTTCCAGATTGATCTGGAGCCAATGAGCAATAATTTGATTGATCTTCTTACTGAAAATGAGACTTTGGCAACTCTCAAATCCGTTGCAAATGGTAAAAGCCCAGACCCAGATTGTCTCTCCCCCAGACCTTTATCTTAAATTCTCGAATGTTTTAAAATATGACTTTATGCAAATGATTTATTGCATTTGGAGATCTAATCATTTGCACCCTACTATCTTTGCTAGCTTGATCACTCTCATTCCAAAGATTGGTGATCCTACGACCTTCACTGACTGAAGACCAATATCTTTGACCAATACCTCTTGCAAAGTTTGTGCCAGAATTATTTATAACTGTGTCAAAGACTTCTTGCAGAACATTATCAATCTCAGTGAATCTGCCTTCTTATTAAATAGGTTCATCCTTGATAACTATATAGCATCTATGGAAGGACTTCATATTTAAACAAGCTCATTAAGAAATTTCTAGTGGAAGTGGATGAATGTGAGCGCCTTCCTCTACCGCCTTGGGAACTGTGCACCATCCAGCTTCGATAGATGAGATTCTACTTGAAGATATTCTCCAGAGGCTTGGGTTTGTATCTAATTCCAAAGACATAACATGACTATCTTAGCAAGACTCGTCAGATTAGCCCAGGATTCTCAAAGTAGGATTTGTTTTTGTAGGTTAGATCTCGATCTTTTAAGAAAATATTTTCTTTACATCCTCTGCTTATAGTGTCAGATCCCTCTCACAACTCTCAATCTTACTTGACTCTGACAATAGATTTGAAATAAATTTATTTCATCTGGATGTTCCGGTTAAATTTGAGATTGAGCCTATTTACTATTGGACATCTTTCTTTGATCTCCAGCCAGCAGAAACATTCCCAAATTTGGACATAATCATCTGGAGATTTGCAGTTTCGAATTAGCTTTCATCTTTTCTTTCCCTTTTATTAGTTTTGCTCCTTTCTTGTTTTTTCTGCCTCTTCTTGTCCCTCTCGAGCGTTTTTCTAATTTGTTCTAGAACCCTCTATGATAGATTCTGGATAGGGCCTGGGGCCTCTGCCAGAGGTACTTGCGTCAGATACTTCCAATTTTATCCTCTTTTCCCTTGATTTGACCATCCCATGTTTCCTTCTTCTTTCCCCTTTTCTTGACTTTGTCTTTTTCAAGAGTCTTCTCCAAACCTCTTATTCTCCAGAAATTTCTTCGGCTACCATTACCATGTTCTGACCTTCTCCCTATTCCGGTCAGATCCATTCTGACCATGGCCTCTCTCTTCGAAGCAAGTTCTTCAAGAGCCAAGGCTCCCGCGATCAAACCTGGAGTTATATTGCCAAGTTGGAGCAGAATAAGAATAAAAGTTAGGTCCATATCAAGAAGCTTAAAGCCATTTCAACCATCTGAAGACCCAATCGAAAGCGACAGCAATTAACATGAACCCGATGAAGGACGGAAAAATCGTTCAAGCTTTTGAGAAGAATAGGAAAAAAATGAATTCGACTTTCTGGCTGGCAAATCTGATGATAAAATATTCACGCTAAACATCCTCGACAAGATTCAGCATCTGGACCTTCTTCTCACCTCCAAAATGATTATTAAATTCTGATTATTAAACTCGGTCATTTATCTCAAAACTGCTGCAGTCTTAAAAATGGTATTTTTTAGAATACAATTGATGAACTTAAGTTTAGAGCCAACAAATGCTATCAAGAACTTTGCTTCTCTTCATGTTGGAGCAAAGTAACCTTCAAGATGGTTGATCAATGGGTTGAAGTCTTTCCTTTTGTTGTCAATAAATGGAACAAGGACTTCAAATACCATACAAAAGCTGTCCTTCTAGACACAGTCGAAACCCTGGAAGGTACAAAGATAAAAGTACTAGATCAGCGAACTCCCTTATGCCAACTCCTCGGGTTGCAAGTGCATTGATAAAAATGATCTTTTTATACCCGAAGATGCTGCTATCTATAGCTGCCTAAATTGCACTGAATTCAAAAGAACCATGATTTCATTATTTTGAAATTATTCCATCATTTTGAAATTTACAAATAGTGACAACCCCAATTTCAACAATGTGGAATTGCATGTAAATACTTTTTATTATCAGCCTGAATTCTAACAGGTCTCAAATTACAAGTTAACACTTATCACAAGCCAGTATTCCACATTCAAATAGATGTAACTCAAGTAGATAATCACAAGCCAGTATTTCACATTCCAGTAGAGTAAGATACTCATATACTGAAAGTAAGATTACAATGAAAGCACGAATACAATGAAAATGCACTAAAAGTAGGATTACAATGAAAGTAAGATTCACATCATAAGATCCTCATGGACTCTCGTACTTTATTTTTCTTGTTCGGCTATCTTCTCTAGTGACTTCAGAACTTTATCCTTCACAGAGATTGGAATCTTCATGCACCCCTTTCTCGGATCCACCTTGCCCTTTCTGGGGTTCCATGACATCAACACGGATTTTATTTCCACCCATTGGGCCAGATCACTTGCATCATACTTCCATTGCTTATTAAAACAATCTTTGTAGCGTTCTTTTTCAGTAATGACTCCTTTTTCACTTACTGGGCGCCACTACTCCACACGCACCTTGTTTCTGTTATGGTTATTAGCTTCCCTACAACACTCGAGATGGTTAATCAAATAGGATAAGTATCTTCATTTGATGGCCTGACGATCAAATATTGGCCATCCTTCAAATCCATCTTAGGATCATATGGAGCAAGTCCATAATACTTGGGAGGCTCTTTTCTAGGTCCAACATAGTGCTCTTCATCCTCTTCCACCTCCTCTTCAGACTTCTCTGCCATCAAGTGGATCGGCTGCTGATCAGGTTGGAATTGACTATGGTCGAGCCTCCATCGACTTTGAGGTAGCCACCCCTCTCGAAGGACACTACTACTTGTGTCCAAACTCCCTAAAAGTATATGAACTTCATTCCAATAATTTACAAGTGCTTCATTGCACGCTCTTCTCTTTGGTGTTATGTGTTTATCTGCTAAGGATTTCTCCCCCTTCCATAGTCCGTTCACAATCCTTCACTTCTCCTAATGGTTTCATAGCTTTAGGCTCTCCCGTCGGCACCATTGGTTCACCTGCCACATCCTCTTTCCAAATCAATATATCCTTATCTTTCGGTTTCCACACAGGATCTCCAACCCTCATCTTGTATTGCATTATTGGCTTTCCATTCTTCACCCAAAACCTAAATTGCAATGGAGCACTATGCCCAATAAGGTCTTCACGAGCATAACCCTCTATGAACTCTTCCCACTCGGGGACTTCTTGTATCAATGAACCAATAGAAGGAGGTGAAGAACACTGCTTAAATAGCTCCAAAAGCCTCGGATAGGTGGCGACGTCACTTTTCTGCAATTTGATCATATAATGCCCAAACATTGCATCAATGTCTTCATGAGTGTGGCCAGGCATCAAGTAATCAACATAGACCATTTCAAACACTCCAACCCATGTACGATACGACAAGTATGCAAACAAGTATCTATTTTTATTCTGGCCAACACAAATTGTCAAGTTGCAAGAGTAGCTTCTTGGGTAGTCGGCGCCCCGGTATTGGGTTCACATGAATTGAAGGTGCTAGCCCATTCATCCTTCCTATGGTCAAATCCTCTAGTTTCATGGGACCAGTGTCATGCAATGCCTTGAAGAGATATTGCAATGGCTTACAAGAATGAACATCTCCATTAAATTCATGTTCCAAATCGCGCAATGCTTTTGCAATGCTACCAACATGGAAGTTTGGACCATCACTCCATAATTTTAATGTAAAATGACCGTGATGCACTGCTCCCTGGCCATGGGTTATGAATCCAGCTAGTGATATTTGCAATGGAAAAGACCTTGCAACAGACTTTGGTATAGCCCTAAACTGGGACAAACAGGTTTTTTGCTGATCCATCTTGACATGAATGACGCATAGAAAATTCTCTTGTTCCATTGTAGACAAGCATCTCCACATCCAGTATGTTGATCGACATGACATTTGCTCCATCGTGTGAATTCTCATTTCCTTCCGAACCGCTGATCTTTCCACCTCAAGCTTCGACTTCTCGAGCTTATCTAACAAATCCACGCATATATTGCACTTTGGGTTGTTATATTGCATTCTTTTGACATCTGAAAAATGCTTACTCCAGAGCTTGCTGAAGGCTGATTGTGAAATCTTGTCCACACCCATTTCTTCTAGAAGATTGTTGATCATTTGTAAAATCACTTTTTGTGTGAAATATGCAGGCAACATTCGAACTACTTTCCTGCATCCCTCTTCATCAACCACACTTTTGTGAGGCATACTCTCAGCATGATAGTTAACAAACTTCTCGAATAAACTCTGAGCTGCAAGCACCCTGGGGGTTGTCCTCGCCTTTCCTCGATTACCATGCCAACTTATTTGAGCCCCCCTCTTTTGGTTCCGCCTTAATCGCCATCATGTAGAGGCTGAAATACCTAGTATGGTTGTCACTGCACTGCTGCATATCCATTTCCCACCAATAGGAAATCCCTTGTTCCTGACATCAGGTGACGGCCCAAATGCATGCTCTATGATATTGTAAATATAAGTTTTTCTAGCGTCATGAGTTTTCTCGTTGTAGATTGATCGGGCTTCCACAAGTTCTTTCACTGTGAATCTACCAAAGCAGTTGTTGGGGCAGCCACAATCCCCCCCGACGGCTTGCATGGTCTCTTCACTGCAGTTGTTAGTATCTTTCACAGTCCGCACCTTTTCCTTCCTCTTCTTCCTCTTCCAAGAAGTTGTAGGCCTTTCTTTCTGGTATGGATACATCCAAATGAGGTATGGAAGGAATGTCATTTTCATCCACCACCACATTATTTTCTCCAACACATTCAATTCTTTGAAGCATCTCTTTTCCTATTATCTCAATGGAGTCCACTGGCCAGAGCAACAAGGCTGGCAACTCTAAACCACTGTTGATATTAGTGCAAGCATAGCAGTGTTTGTCCTTCAGCTCAACACTAAAGTTATGAAGCTGTATTAAGGAAATGGAGACTCCCACAAAGTCATTACCAATAGCCTGTCCATTATAGCAGTGCGTAGGATCCCATAGTATAAGCACACCTTCACCAACAATTCCTCTATTGCACTGACGATGCAAAATCACTTTCTCATCCTTCCATGTTAATCTGGAAACTACCATTCTTCTTTCCTCATTAGTTCCAGCTGGGTTTTTAATATTTTGTGCATTTGCTTCAAGTGGTTGTTCATTCTTATTTGTATTAATCTCTTCCACATCCATGTAATCAGCATCATTCTTCTCTGCTCGAGGTTCTTGGTCACAAGGTTCTCCAGCAGTAGCTTCATGAGAAATCTGAAAATTAGAAGAAAGGTTGAGGAAAACATAGTATTGTATGCAATAACAATAAATGAAATATCTATACAATGCCTACACCGCGCTACGCGCGACATGTATGGACCATAATTTTGTAAAATACATAAGAAAGTTATATTAATTTACCAAATACAGATATGTCGCGCTGGGCGCGACTCATACAAAAGTCTCCCATTTGGACATGTCACCAGATATCCCATTTCGTAGCACATATCCAATTTCGTATTTGCTGAATCAGTACAAATATCATTTCGCCATTTCAATCTCTGCAGTTTATTTTCTCAATGGGTTATGAAACCGGTTTGGTGCATGTCGATGCTACCAACCGTGGACATGTGCACGAGCGAGGCTTGGTCTTGAGCCTCACCAAAGCTCGGGACATGGCACTCCACAGAGATATCCCAGAAGCAACACTGTTCCGGGATTTCAACAGGATGGTGAGGAAGTTCGACCATCTCCTCCATGTCTCTGAGGAGAGAGATGGATGTGGAAGTACGGTGCAGCAAGTGGCAGGCTTAACAGAAGCCGAATGCGGAGATTGCAGATATAGTCCTCCATGCAGCTGTTGGCATCAAATTTGTTTTGAGCCATTTCCTAATCCTCAAGCCTGAACAGAAAGACTTGTTAGAGAGTCTAAGGACCCACCATAACCATTCTGGAATGCTGGAGGCCAAAATGAACAGCCTACTGATGATCACAAACCTGGATCTAGATAGACTGGATTACATTGTACAAAGGACAGTAATTATTGATTCTGCACCACTGCTACCAGTCTTACCAGAATAGCTTTTATAACGCTCAATTGTATATACTTTTTGGAATAAAAAGCATTTTTACTTTCACAATTCTTTTTTTTAAGGACGAATGTCAGCTGTGATTAGGTTATTTCTTGTTGTTTGTGCTTCTCGCGGTGGGCGCGAGTCTTTTCTTCTCGCACTGAGCGCGAGAGATTGATATGTTCTATAAAATTCATTTCATAGTTAGATTTATTAAACATATTACATTTAGTTAATTAACCCAAAAAACTACTACAGAGTCATTTCAAATCAAGTTCTTGCCTGGATGTAGGCGACTTTTTATTCAACAAGAAAAAACCATGGCAGTTACAAAAGAAGAGGAGAATTCTTTCACCAACCAGGCTCATCATGAGCAGGTGGTACGACCACTCTCTTAACTTCATAAACACCATGCTCTGGAACCCATACAAGGTGGATGACAACCTTATATGTATCAGGATAACTTCTAGCAGAGGCCATTGCAACTCCCTGCAACCAGGGATCGAGTTCCAAGCCCCTCTGCTGGCATCTATAAATTTCAGAATAGTTCATGGAGCAAATGATGGAATCCACATATTCTGGAGCCGGTGGCAAGGTAGACCGACAATTGCAATTAGAACAGGATGTGATCGGATTGCGGGACATGACTAATGCGCTGCCACTGAGAGGAACTCATATTTATAGCACGAGCAATACAGTAGCAGCATTATTGTGTAGACATACGAGTATGCATGTGAGTAGCACATGAATAGGTGACACGTGAAATATGTTACAGTAGCTACAGTAAAGAGCAACAGTGCTACAGTAAAATTTTCAGTATATACCTCTCTGAGTAGTGTCGTTGGCCAAGCCAAGAAACTCCCTGCTGATTCTCCAAGTATTCTCGTTTGTTATGATTCTTGCTTCTTTGTCCTTAGAAATGTAATACAGATGATATACCATCAAGTGTGCTACAGATCATAATTACTCCTGGCTCTCCTAATCAGGAACTGCCAGAGGCCTCGAAGATACCTACGCTTGCGGCCCCTTCTCTTGCATCTCCTCTGTATGCTTCTGTATTGGAGGGAATACATTCTTTGAAACAGAACCTCGAATTGACAATGCATTTATCCCATGAGCTGGACATTAGGATAAAATTGATGAATTTCTTAACTTTGATGGATTATGTAGCAGATTAAGTACTTTTGTTCCACAACTACTAGAAGTGCTTGGTAATATCAATGTATGTGTTGATCTCTGGCCGACGGGTACAGCTCATGAAAATCATAGGCCGACAAACAAGTCAACCCCTTATCACTCGGTTTGTTATGAGTTGGGTCAGGATTGATGACAATATGAGCTGGGTCAGGATTGATGACAAGGCATCAAAGAAGATATGCGTTGTTGTGGAGAAACTGTATGAATGTTCATTTGCGCTAAACTGCATTTAATTTATAATTTATTTTGTTTTGTTGTATTTTGTTTTAGATTATGATGGGCTCCCTTGTGGAGCTATGCATTGTCTTATCCTATGAAAATTTGCATTGAGGTGATTATGGCTGGACTTTATTTTTATTTTTTACTTTTTAGCAGGTTTGCCTAATCCCCAAAAACAATGTTTCTTGGCTTCCTAGGCTATCCACATGCACAACCACCTAGGCTGAATTCAACCACGCCCGTTAGATCTTTTATTTTGTGATCCAAGGGCTGGGAAAAATAGAAATTGCTCTAAAATTAAGAGGTATTGATGTGCGAGTGCTTCTGCCGAGCAGAGCAATCCTTCAAATTTTTCGCCACATTCCTCGGATCCAGGTAAAACCTCCAATACATAGTGAGTTATGGTTCTCAATCAATTATCTCATGTCTACAACACACTCTACCAACTGCATTCGGCAAGCAAGGGTGTTTAAAATAAGCGTGCTAGACTTGCGGTGATGTATGGTGGGCATCATCTTCTCCAATGTGAGCATATTTTAAATGAGGCTATCACCTGTTCTTTTGCTTTAAGCTTAATATGGTTGGCAACAGTAGCATGTATGATCTTTCTGACCTTCCCACAGGTTTACCACTTTGTTTTCTTCCTGGTTCACCGTTGGCCCAAATTTTGGATCTTAAAGCA
Organism: Isoetes taiwanensis; assembly: GCA_021234155.1. Taxonomy (NCBI): domain Eukaryota; kingdom Viridiplantae; phylum Streptophyta; class Lycopodiopsida; order Isoetales; family Isoetaceae; genus Isoetes; species Isoetes taiwanensis. The sequence continues at coordinate 93,299 of JAJEKV010000607.1, read as the reverse complement.
CCTTTCAAAATAGTTTCTCTAGGTGGCATAGTTCTCTCTGTCTAAGGTAGAATTCTTGTCATATGGTCACTACTAGTAGCATCCATCTTCATCAATAAGTTGATTGTTAACGATTTCTTAAATTTGACAAAATTCAGGACATGTCGGCAACTTGAGAGAACTATGACCAACTGCAGTTCTCCAGACATACTAAATGTACGTGAATGAGTTATCATGTTTATACTATTGTATATTTCAAAAGCTTAGTTTTTCTTTGCATCTTAATTGTTTAACTTAGTATTGCATTACATTTAATGCTATATGGAACATCGGAGGAACGATAGTTGTTGCTCTGATCTCTAGTAGCAATCAAATTTGAAAAAATATTCAATTCTGCTTGTGCAACAACATTGGGTGCTTAAGATAAAAGGTATGCCTAATTGCCACGGTGGTCACATAATTGTTGAACATTAACCAATTTATCCCATGATATAGAGCTTCAATTACACGACATGCAGTTAAGATATGCCATTTGAATGTAATTTACAACTCACAAGGTTGTTTGAGGTTCCTTGTTTATAGATATAAAGTTTTTATAAAGCTTCTGAGAAATCCATTTGTAAGCTCAGCCCCCTGTACTAGAAACTTAACAAACAGTTCTAAGAGTAATTACTATGTTTGCAGGCTGAAGAGCAAGATCAAAGTAAACAGCAGCGTTTGACGTTTGGAAGGCAGTGAGGGGCCACCCTGCCATGGTAGAAAGCACAGGCACTGGTCAAAGCTCAAAGGGTCTGCTAATCCTGCTGACCAAGCACATTATCTGGGAATGCTTTTTTCCATTTCAATACGACCAGCATGACTGCACGCTGTCAACGCAGATAGAAATGTTAAAGTGCATTTCATGCTAATGCGCCTTCGTGTATTGAATTAAAGACTAGATCAACATCAACCATGCTCCTATATTTACCATAAAAGCCAAGCAGACAGTTTGCCATAACTGAGGCATTTATTACAGCAGAAAAGACATAAACTTCACTTTGTATCCAGGCTGCTTGCTGTTCTAACCTTTGAGAATTAGCAGAATATATATTATGCAAAATGATGCACTCTATTATTTCCTTTCAAAGGTAGAAACAACGGAATTTGCTTTCAGCTAAAAATGGAGATTGTGAGCCAATTTATGTTAGAAGAATTCATAGACTCTCTATAGCCCAAGGAACATCTTATAAGAATTAGAACCCTAATGTAAAAAATATTCCAAGCAAAACCCATCACAGCCTGCAGTCATAGAACACCACCTGCAGTTACTGCTATATACTGACCCATTGGCAGATTGGTATCAGAGGCCGTGCAAGGAAGCTTGACATGGAGCTCATAGGTGCAAATTTGATTTCCTAAGGCCCTTTTTCCACGGTTGCCTTAAAATATGGCTGTCTTATAATTATAAGACAGCATTTTAGGTGCCACGTCATTCTTGTGGCATGTCTTAAAAAAATTAGTTTTCCATGGCTTGATTATAAGAGGTGTCTTATAATATAAGACATGTCTCATAAATTTGGTTTTCCACTACTCGTAGTTTTCCTGATCCACTGCTTCTGAAAATAGATGGGCAAGAGGAACTGCGCAAGAGGAACTGTGTGAAAACTTGGGTAAACAATTTCTTCTCTCAGGAGGTAGCATATCTGGAAACCTGCAACCCCCTATTTTCATATAGTAGAGAGATTGTCTTATATACAAAATAGTAACAGTCTATCCAGTTGTTTTTGCTGTTATCTGATTGCCATTGCGGGTTGATTTCTTAGTGGTGGAAGGGATTTAAGTGGGAACAAGCGGACTGCAGCTTCTGAAAATAGTCTGATCCACGGCTTCTCCTAGCTGCAAAGCCACTTGCAAGAGCTTCAACCTGCAAAAAACAAGCCAGTTGAATGATTTTTAAAAAAGAAATCCTACAAGCCTAGAAGCTTGAATGATTACCGGAACAGGAATCCTAGAAGCTTGAATGATTACCGGAACAGGAAGCCTAGAAGCAAGAATCGAAGCTTCACGTCTCTGTTTCGAAGCTTCATGCAAGAATCGAAGCTTCACGGAACAGGGCAAGTCTCAAAACGCCTCTGCTTCACGCAATCTGGTTCACGCCCATGAAGACTCAGCCATGATGACGACTCAGCCAAACCGTGAAGGCGACTTAGCTCCACCCAGCACGCCCAGAGCAAGAATCGAAGCTTTCCATTCCGGCGATTCCATGACTCGAGCTTTTTTTTATGGATACCCTAAATTTTCGGGGAAAAAACCCTCCCATTGGATAAAATTACACGTCTTATTTTGTGGCGGGGGATTTCCCCCGGAAGAAAATAAGACACGTTAGTTGTACGGAATGCTCATAAGACATGTCTTATAAGTTGCAGTGGAAAAACCAGCATGTCTTAAATGCTTATGTGGCCCAATAATATCTTTAAAAATATGAGACACTAGTGCTGTGGAAAAAGGGCCTAAGCCTTATGGACATAATGGACTATTCTAATGTGTCTATTATTGCATTTTTGTATAGTTTATTTAAGTGCTCCAACTCCACGTTTACCGCAAATTGAAAAGAACAATAAATAGTATCATGAGATGCAAACTAAAAGGAGAATACGAGATGGATGCAACTAAGGAAGATTTGTCCCTACACCCCATAGCCCTAGTGAGATCATGTACTCCTATTCCAGAGTTTGGGCAGGCTTGGAACAAATTGTTTGTTATAATTCATGCTTACTGCCTTACAGCCTATGGAAGCTCTCTAATGAGAATCAAAATCTTTGTAACATGGAAAGTAACTTTCCATGTTACAAAGATTTTGATTTTGATTAGAGAACTTTCCATGAGATTAGGAAGCTCTCTAATCAAAATCAAAATCTTTGTAACATGGAAAGTTACTTTCCATGTTACAAAGATTTTGATTCTCATTAGCGAGCTTCCGTAGCTCATTCCCTTTAATGTCATGGGTTTCAGCAAGTACAAGGCTAGATTTAACTACTCATAATGGCTATAATTGTCATTTTTAGGTGGTGAGCAGGTGATCTTTGCTAGGAATATTAGGACCTAGGGCCAAGTGTCATTAACAACATTAACATATATAACGAACATTATGAAGACATGTCTAATATACATATTACAACAAGAGGGGTAATATGATGGAAATCCTAGTGTTGCAAAACAATTTTTCGGCAGCCCTATAAGCTTATCTCTCTAACTTAAATGTTTTTAACAAATAATGACATCTATGATACCAAAGTCACTAGAATCTAGTTGGCTCAGCGATAGACCCTTGGGGGTTTTAAGGCACCAACATCAACACCACAACATATTAAAGTACATAAAGACACACACATATTACCACAAATACATCAATCACACATCAAAGAACACAAGCTCACTCATAATTCATCCCGCCACATATTATACTAAGTACTTTGCATTAGCAAACCTATAACCACACCTACATCTACTTGAGCTGGTTCGAACTTTGTGTCTAGTGAGATACCTCGGCCAACGTGTTTTCTTGTATCTCTATAGGATCATGCAATCCATAGGACTCAAGTGCCTTGGAAATTCATGCCTTAGGGATTCCTCACATATACTGGTGTTTCACTTCAAGCAAGGACGTAATAGGTAGAAAGATTGAACTCATTTGAAAAAACATATCTAGCAAGCTCGAGATATTCAGATCTAAATGCAACTACCTAATTTTGCGTTAGGGATCCTAATGTAATTGATGCCATTTTGCAAATTTTGCACAAAGGTTGGTTGCCTTAACAATAACAAGAAATTTATCGCGGCGGCCAAGGCCGCCGCGAACATTTCTCTTTTACGACCCATTTACTTGTTCAAATTATGTCTGTTCCAGCCCTCGATGAATGCAAATTGTGTGATTCTCTTCAATAACCGGCCGCCGCTCTTTAACGACCCATTTACTTGTTTGAATTATGGCCGCCGCTCTTTAACGACCCATTTACTTGTTCGAATTATTTCTGTTCTAGCAAGGGGAAAATAATCAAAACATATGTGAGACTTCAATCCATCATGTCTAATTCCGTTGTTAGCACATTAATCAAATTAAGGCTTAAATTGGTTGGTTGCTTGGTTTTCACCCATTTTTATGGCGGTTTTCGATAGTCTTATTCATGGCAATGGCACTCTGCTCAATACATTCGTAATCCCCGATTGGTATCGTCTTTCCTACTTTGTTGTTTAAATTCTTACTATTACATAGATGACATCAATTTAAGGCCTAGCCATGATCTTGTTTTAGTTAAAACGGAAAACAATTTGCGAGATTACGTGTTGTGCAATCTTTGCACCGGTCGGTCATCCATAACGAATGACTAATGATTGTCGATACCTTGTTCATCATTATCGACAGTACTTTTGAGCCCGGTTTCTTAGAACCTTGTCACGCCACTGTCTAACTTCTATCCTCATTCTTTCCGAAAAAATCACATTAGAAGTTCGAGTTAACTGGAATGAAAGTGCTCAAACGAGGTATGGCTTGCATCTTTTGCATTAGCTAAAGACAAATGTCAATTGGCAGGCAAATTCACGGATGCCAAGCTCGTATGTGAAGATAATCTTATGAATATTGTGAGGCATCAAGCGCAGAAAATGGCTGAAATTGCATTGCAGTGTCGGTCATGACAAACATCATAGGCCTAATATGATAGAAGTACTTCACCACCTTAATTCCATAGCGGGAAACTAATGCATAACCCTAGACTAGTAAAAATTTCAGCTCAAATATGGCATCCACAATGCTAATACGTGCAAAAGTCTTGTTCAAAATATTTTAAAGTTTCTACAATTCTTTTTTCGTGACTATTATTCTTTTTTCGTGACTATTTATAATAGATACTCTACATTGAAATTGAACAAAACTGTAATTGAACTTCGGACTATGTGTGCAAAACGAAAAAAGCTCGCATTTGGAACAATACTTCCAGCTGCAGTCGAAGCAGTATGGGTTCCGCGTTGTTGTCTCTTGCAGACTTGTATTCTTTGCTCCAAGTAAGGGCAGTGATTCCGCCTCAAAACCTTGGAAATAATACCTTGCTCTTATTAACTTCTTATTACAAATGTAAATCCGGGCATCCTTTGAAGTGCGGGGAAAACCCATGGAAAAGTGTGTGTATCAACCTTGTTTCGCAATATTTTTGCCATAAATCGACGAAGAGTAAATACCATTTTATGATGAGCTAGAATTAGTGAGAACAATATAGGAAGAAGACGTACCTTGAACTTGTTTGTAGGATTTAAGATAGCCTTCATAAGATTAATCGGCATAGCTATTTGAAGCTTCCAATAAAACCCTAGATTTGTTGAGCTAGGTACTAAATCGCTGGTTTCAATGCTGATTTGAAGACCACAAGAACTTCGGCTACTCTAAATTTCTCCGGGTTGCATATTAACGAGAGGCTTGCTCACTAAATAGATGTTGTCAATATTTCTACAATCATTAATACCAAATTTTGATGCCGGAGTCTTTAGAAGCAAATTATCTTATGAGATTTGTGATGCTCTCATAGAATGAAAATAAAAAGAGAAGAGAGATGATTACCAGAAAACGTCAACGGCAAGCCACAAGAACAAATTTTAGGGTCGAATGAAAGATTAGGATGCAGGGATCGAGTTCCAGAACGAAACCATTGAAATCGTTGGAGATGCTCCTGCAGATGTTTGAGAAATCATTGTAGATGCACCTGCAGATGTTTTAAGAAGCTATGGCGATGAACAAAGCTTCGAACACAGAAAAGCCATCGATGCAGCTCTTCAAAGCGGCGAAGCTACCAATGGGATCAGAAACATACCTTATCTGACGCTGAAGAATATCGCATGCTCAAAGAAAATAGAGGAAGAAAATTTAGGTCTTTTATAGGTGCCCAAGAATCGAATAAAAATCGCAGGCTTTGCTTCCAAGCAAAGCTTCCACTGGAAAATCAAAACCTAGCGCTTTAATATAAGACGAAATAGTCTGGCCATGCCAGAACAGGAGGTATTAAGAGCGGAACAGTTTAGATTTAAAGAGCAAAACCCACCTATAGATGAAGGTCCAGGTAACAGCGGAATAGACATGCCTGCTCCAAATTAGAAGAGCTCCAAAGTTAATATCGGTGAGCGGCCGCTCTAGCTCGCACAGCGGATCCACGAAAGGATCTACCGCAATTCCGGAAGGAACATGGTGCAGAACATGGCCATTTTTTCATTTTTCTTCTTTTTCTTGCAGCCCCTATTTTTTCCTTCCGGAAATACGTGTCGAATCTAGGAAGAGGCATCAACGCCGAATATGCCTAAAGAATCTTTCCCATAATAATTATACATGTATTGATATAGAGGTTCTAACCAAGTAGAATCCACTGAAATTGATTCAAATGCCAGGTTTAAGGTCAACACCTGGTGATGGATGGGTGACTTCCCTGCCATGGAGGCTAATTGGGTCTGATAGACTTGTTAGTCCTCATGGATGTTAATGTTCACACAGGGGGGTTACTCCGGGCAACGAGAGCTGTCGGATGGGCATATTTGCCCTTTATTCCAAGATCTGGACCGTACATAGCGATCCTCGTTTGTGGGGTATGCATGTACAAGTTTTTATATACTGTATATTAAGGTTTACAAAATACTATAAGGTTTGAGAGAATGTACTTAATGGTGTTAATTTTGTACATGTATTGTAAATATATTTTTGGGGCTCTCGCTGCCCTACGTAACCCCCCGTGTTAATATGCACCCAAACCAAAGGGGGTTTAAGGGGGATTTTAATTTAAATGTGTTAAATGCAATGGTTTATGTTAATAATATTAATGGTTGTTGTGTGTTGATTGTTATATTAAAAAAAAATTTGGGCCCTTCGGGCCCTAACTAAAGCAAACATAGGTAAACTTTATGGGTCTAAACATTAATTACTAAAAAGCACAATAACATCGAGACAAACAAATTATTTCCATTGCATACCAAGAGCCGCCCAAATATACGCAAACACATTACATACCAAGAGCCACCCAAATATACGCAAACACACTTAAAATGGGCAAAAACAACAATAACATCATAAGTTTACTGAAAGGGGCCATGGCGCCCAAATATAAAGCCAGTACCACCCATGCAACCATGCTTGAAATTCTAAAATATATGATGACGAACTTTACTCCTTTCTTCAGCTGTTTTTGTGTTTTCTTAAGTTTTGTTACAAAGAAGCATGCAAAAATTGTTTGATTTTTCCGCAACATATTGTCTCAAAAGAAATTATGCAATATCCCCTTGACTGGGAGTAAAGGGCTGGATGAACTCTGTTTGCATTCTTGTAGATTTGTAGCAGATATGAATATAATGAGGTAGCCATGCAACTCCAAATAGCTGCTGCTGTTGTTACAGCCGGCTAAGTTCTCTGCCAACATCTAAAGCTTCATCTAATAGAACTCTGGGAAGATAAGATGACCAGAAGTTTTCCCATTCCATATTTATAACCTGCTCCAAATCAGGTGTCAATTCTTTAATAACATAATAATATGCTGATAACTTGCAAACAGGTTTGAAGAACATTACCATTGTACCAGACTTAGACATATCCCCTCGCAACTTTGGTATAGCATCAGCACGTTCTATATAGCAAGCATTGGTGCCAATTCCAAGAATCTCAGCTATGACCACATCATTATCCCAATAAGTACCACCGGCCAATGTGCCAACAGTATCATTTACCTTATGATTTACCTGTTAAAACGTAAACAATTACAAGTCTTAGTCACATGCGCTTGATTCAAATGATTGAATTAACAAAAAATGATGATGGTGGTAGGATTAATCCCGGGTGGGGAGTATCAGCCCTTGCTTCAATCTGCAAGATGTGTTCCTGCAGAGCGGGAGTCCCGCTGAAGCTCAAGTCGGGGCTAAGGGAGTTCGGTGCCGCATGGAACACCACGGCTATCTGGCCGAAATGGGAGGGGATTACCCGCAAAGAAAGCGGGGCATGTAACCGCCTTGATATGCGGTTGATCTCCACAAATTATTTGGATGCCGGTGTGCTCCTTTCTACCCCGGGCGTGTCGCATGCAATTATCCGATGTACTCCACCTCTACTAGCCATTCTCGCTTTGGTGGCCAAATGCTAAATAGAAAAGGATCTACAATCGAAGTTTACGAGAAACCCGCGGGGTAAAGCTTAAAAAGTAAACATTAAAATAAGAAAATTGAACTCCCTGGGGTATGACATCCACAACTATTCACCTTGGACTTGGGAGTGGTAGGATCCTAACAAGAAGGGTATCCCCATCGGCCTTGAAAGTGGGCATCATCTCCTCCCCCTTGACATGTTTTTCTGTGATCTGCCCAATGTCATAACTCTGTAACACAAGGGGATAAGACAAGTCAGATGCATCATAGAAGGCATACTCAAATGTAAATATAACGCAATCGTGTACTCCATCGCATTAGCTATCATCCTCAACGGTAATATGAGATAAATTGAAAGTCTAGAAATGCAAGAAAATGATCTTTGTGGTCATCCAGGTCTCCATATCTCATTTCATGGACGTAAAGTTAAAACAACAAATAGACAAAAGCATACCTTGATGGCTGCTGCAAAGGAATGATGCAGCTTAGTAAGAAGGTAGCAGAACCACATTGAATCTACCAAGATTTTCCGAGAAGGGGCTCTGGGGCGGCCCCTGCTCCAAGCTTACGAGTAGTATAGCTACCGGCGCTTTCCTCCGCAAGACGGAAATTAGGATTCAGGGTTTGCATTTGCAAAAGGAATTGTCGGAGAGCAGAACAAAACCCTAAGTTGAAGGGTCTCGAGCCTTGCATGTAAAGCAAGGAAAAAATACTTTTTGTTAGCATAGAACCTTAAATTATAAAAAATATATATCAAAATCTAGGGATTCAACCATTGGAATGCGTCACGAAAATTAAAGTGAGCGTATGTGCACTCTAGATGTACCGATTAGTACGTCTCATGGAATACTATCAACAAATCATATAAAAACCTTAGAAAAAAAAGTACAAAAATACAAAAACAACCCCCTGTTATAATGCTAGATATTCAAGTCAATTCATTTTGAGATCTTCATATGCCCTGCATTCTAGTTTTTTATAAGCATGAGGACATTTTGACACAGGGCATGTAATGACAACATGGATACTTCATGGTGAGTCATATGGATGAAAGTAGGGCAATGGTTGTATGGTGGTGCTTACAAAATTATCTAAAAAACGTTAAGAAATCACACCATTTTAGAGAACCATACTTCTTAAACACCTCCTTAAAAACTACACTTACTTATAAACCACACCTCCAAAACTACACCTTCTTAAATACAACACCACCTCAAAAACAAAAACCACAGTTCTTTTAAAAAAGAACATACCTCCTTAAAATACTACACCTCCTAAAAAACAAAAACCATAGCTGTTTAAAATAACAATGGTGGATGTTTTCTGTCAACTTAAAAAACAATATCACTAATCAGTAAAACCACACCTTCACAAATCTACATATAGGTTTTTTTGTGATCTCTGAATAAAGTACATGTGGACCTAGAAAAACTAGAGTTTTCAATAGTGAACCAAAACTTGGGATCAATGTGCTGGAATAGGAATTATTTAGTCCCTAGTTACTAGATTGTTTCCATGTTCAATTTTTGTAGCTAATGGTATAATCCTTTTTTTTTTACAGGTACAAAACGAATATAAACTACCATGGTGCAGGACTCAGGTTGCTGAGCAAGGTGGAATATCTCCATGGTGCTTATTGGAGTTTCGACAGAAAGAGGACCATAGAGTACTTCAAACACCGTAAGGGCTAATGGAAATTTGTAACGTGATGATTTGTGACGCATATTGCTTTGCAACGCAACATGTGACAAACTTTAAATTTTGTAATGCGTTACAAATGAACGTGTGACAACCATTGAAATTTGTAATGCGTTACAAGTGCAATTTGTAATATGTGACAAATGTTAATATTTTGTAATGCATTATAAACACTTTTAGTAAATATAATTGTTAGACACTTGCCCATTTGAGTTCTTCCAGGCGTCCATTTGAGTTCTTTTAGGCGTTTGAGGCATTCAGCTTCTCTATTAGGTGCCATAAATGATCTATTTGCTGATTTGCCTGCTGAAAGAGCTTGTTGAGGCAGGTATGTTAGATCCTAGTGCAATATCATGATGCTGGCGTGCATCTTGTGTCGGCCAACATAATCAGTTGCCTATGACGATTGAATGGCATCTTAAGTCATTTAGTACCTATTGGAAAGCTCCTGAGACCTTTTGTAGTCATTTTGGTAAACCACAATTCAGCTCTGCTAGAGGGATATGTTAGTAATTCTACTAGTTATGCATGAATCATTACTTCTTGTTTGCATTATAAAAGATATCTATTGGTATTCTAAAAGACTTCAACACAACAAGCCACAATTAATTTTTCGAGGGGAATTTGGAGGCTTATTGAGGTTGATGATGAGATAGATTATGCACATATAACTCTCGTTATAGGACTCGTAAGAAGTTGCATATGAATGCTGTTAGTAGAAGTAGAAACTATGCTATAGATTGTGATATACCTGATCTAGCTATGCCTCATGACATTGAGGAATTAGTAAAGCATGTTGACCGCAGAAGATTGGGTCTGTGTAATGGTCCATTATCGAGTTTGGGAGAGGAATTTAGGTATTGGGGTTGTCAATATATCATAAAACAGTCAATGAGCTCGGGTGCCAGAAGAGGGTTATTCATTGCTCAAGATGTTCAAGTTCGCTTTGGTACAATTATTCCTTTGATGATCTATGGAGGCCCAGAATATAATGCATTAGAGTGGGAGGCACTAACTTGTTTTTCGTTTTGCATGATGAGATTGGACCGTAGCAAGGATAAGAGAATCTTTATTTATGGACGCACTGAAAAACATGGCAATATAGTAGGGTTGATAAATAGTTTTAGTAGTAATAAAGACTCAATCAATTGTATACCTGAGCAAAGAAGTAATGATTGTAAGGAGTTCATGGCAAAGACATCTAAGCATTTTGTCATAGTAATGGCCATAAAAACAATCAAAGCGTTGGATGAGCTGATTTTGGACTATGATTTTCCATCCAATGTACCTGATCATTTTCTATATTGATCAATATCCATCATTTCAAATTATGTTGAAGTGCAGATTATGTTTGATCCACCATTATTATTTATTTTCTTTCATATCTTCTTTGATTTTTCATTTCTAATTGTAGGGTTCATTTTTCATGAATTTGTATACTTTACATTAGAAAATATTAATGTAATAAGTTGCAAGTTCCACCCTAAGCATATTTTTTTGTGAGCCCTCAGTAGTCATTATCTAAGCTTGTCTAGTATCATCATTACTGCAAAGGTTTTTCCCTTGAAAACCTTTCGAGGCAGGGGTTTTTTAATCCTAGTAGTAATGATTGTACTAGCCCATTGTATGGGTCCCATGACCTATTGGTCTTCGTGGACGTTAAAAAAACTATTCTATTCTATTCTATTGTAAGAAATGGTTTAAATATTTAGCTTATTATTTTTGTTTATGTTGGCTTGTATTTCACAAATTACTATTATGACATAGGTTGAAGAAGCCCCTCGCATGTCGAGATTCCATCTTCAAGATATGGAAAAGCTAGCACGAGAAAATCCAGTAATCACTAGGAATGTGGAACAAACAAATAATGATGTTTATGAAAAAGAGCGCTACAAATATTGTTTCAATAAGCAATGGAAGTATGATGCAAGTGGTCCGGCCCAATAGGTGGAAATAAAATCCGTGTTGATGTCATGGAACCCCAGAAAGGGAAAGGTGGATCCGAGAAAGGGGTGCATGAAGATTCCAATCTCTGTCTAAGGATAAAGTTCTGAAGTCACTAGAGAAGATAGCCGAACAAGCAAAATAAAGTACGAGAGTCCATGAGTATCTTATAATGTGAATCTTACTTTCATTGTAATCCTACTTTCAGTGCATTTTCATTGTATTCGTGCTTTCATTGTAATCTTACTTTCAGTATATGAGTATCTTACTCTACTTGAATGTGAAATACTGGCTTGTGATTATCTACTTGAGTTACATCTACTTGAATGTGGAATACTGGCTTGTGATAAGTGTTAACTTGTAATTTGAGACCTGTTAGAATTAAGGTTGATAATAAAACGTATTTACATGCAATTCCACATTGTTGAAATTGGGGTTGTCACTATTTGTAAATTTCAAAATGATGGAATAATTTCAAAATAATGGAATCGTGGTTATATGCCACATAGCCTCCTATAACTTATTCATGGTGCTTCTAGTGGTAACAACTAGTTAAAATACAAATGGGTCTCAAGTTTAAGCCTTCTTTGGAAGGCGATAGGGAGAAGGACCCCATGAGCAATGCTAGTTCGATGTGTATATGTCATAGACTAGTTGGTCTTTAGTGAATGTTAAATCTATCTATCTATCTATCTATCTATCTATCTATCTATCTATCTATCTATCTATCTATCTATCTATCTATCTATCTATCTATCTATCTATCTATCTATCTATCTATCTATCTATCTATCTATCTATCTATCTATCTATCTATCTATCTCTTCCTTTGGTGTAGTGAAAGTGGCCTTGTGATTATGGGACATTACATTGAGAGTGCAATTAACATTTATCACATTTGCCAGTACAAGAATGTAGTCACTATTATGCTTGTGCACTTTTTATTGTTTATTATTCTCTGGTATCTTGAGTTCATTCTTCCCACCATGTTTTTATACATGTTTTTGATCAGGCCATGCCATTATCGTTATCGCCCTACATTACCTCCTCACTTGGATGCTAGAATATGACAAGCCTAACATGTTCATCATGATGAGTTGGATGAGGGATTTGACACAATGCTCACCTCTAAAAGCCCTGATGCTGTCAAAATCAGGTTTGATAGGTTGCAAATTGTGGCAAGCAGAATCCAAACAATTCTTGAAAATCTTGCATTATAGGTCTATGAAAGCGTTAATAGTGACATATATTGTCTTATATACAGCTTAGCTTCAAGGTTTGTTCTTCCTTTTGGATTCATGCCTAAGTGGGATGATCATACTCTATCTATAGATCTAGTTGCCTCGTGTTAGTGTTGCAGGTTTGCACATGTGAAATTACAAAAACCACCAATGGACCAATATGTAGCATTATAACAGGGGGTTTCTTTTGTATTTTTGTACGTTTTTCCCTAAGGTTTTTATATGATTTCATGAATGTATTTGATGAGGTGTACTAATTAGTATATCTAGAGTTCGCATACGCTTAAACTAATTTTGATGCCTAATTCCAATGGTTTAGACCCATATGTCATATATTTCTTTATTATATTATTGTATTTCCTTGTAGTATTATATTGTGCTCGACATGCAAGCCTCGAGATAACCCATTTTAGGGTTATGTGTTGGGAACTTATTGGATTCCTTCAGCATGGGTGACACCGGAGGCAGAGTCAAGCCCTAACTCCGATGCTGTAATTCAGACGGGTAACGTAGAGAGTCGGGCAAGAGGGTAAGCCCTTCTTCAATAGTTTGTTCGCCGGATCAGAGGACAAAAGGCTCATTTAAGCAATTTACCAATACCCCCCATTTTATTTTATTACGGAGGCTGTTTTCCGGATTCCTTTCTTGATCCTTTGTTAAAGTTGCAAAGCTGTCTCTTTTGTAGTCTTGTTCGGTCCCACTTTCCTTGCCATGGCCTAGCCGATTGGGTCGCCTTAGCTGTTCAAAAATTTTGGGCTGTTAATTTGAAGCAATTTATGGTGTATAGCGCAGTTGAAGTCTGATCCCTTTGGCCCAGGTTTGGGGTTGCATATTTCTTGGCACATTTCTGAATCCAATCTTTGTATGGTACTCTAAATTGGAGTCATCTGTTGAAGGAATATATTCGCTGCTATTGCTTCTGTTTGAAGAATGCTACTTATGTCAGGAGCCTGGAAAAGTTGATTCACAGAAAATTAGGGATTTGCCATAACATTTTGACATGCGTCTATCCAGTTCATACTTGACAAGGGCAGCTTTTATAGACTGTTAGATTGAAGTGATGGCATCGGATAGTGGTGACTCTCTGTGAGTACCGTGGTTCTGCTTTAGTTAGGGCGCATGAAGAGCTTGTGGAACACAAAGCTAAGTGTCCCTTCAGGCCTGTCACTTGCCAAAATGATGGGTGTCTTTGAAGTATGCTCGCATTTCAAACGATGTTCATGACCGATCTTGTCATTATAAATTAATGCCCCGTGGAGCGTAATTGCAAAGCCCTTGTGATGCGAGGGGAAATGGATAGGCATTGTGTGACAGCCTGCTCCATGAAGTTAGTTAGTTGTCCCTTTGTACAGACAGGCTGCATGGCAATGGTGCCCCAGAGTGCCATAAAACAGCATTGTGTTGATGCGATGGGGAGGCACCTTTTTCTACTGCTACAAATAGTTCAGAAGCAAGAGATGATGGTTGAAGATCAAGGACAACGTCTTTCTCTTCTCGACAAGGTTAGCTTATTTGCTTTGACAGTTTTATTGTAGTAAAAATGACAGCAAGTCATAAGTTATTCTGTGAGTATGAGAAGGCTCAGAATTGTATCTGTGGTGAACCACGACTTCCAAGCGAGTAATAGTATTTTTGCAGCTTAAGAGAGTGAACACGGCTGGAGTAGTAGATGCAAGAGAGATGAAGTTATTCCTAAACCATTTAAACGGGCTTTAATTGCTTTCAGAGGCTATGCATATAATTCTGGGCTTACGCTTTATGCATCTCTAGTCTGGTGGGACATGACATAAAGGATTCAGCATTGAACCTCTTGTTTAGCTAGTGGGTTTCATGACCTTGAGGTAATTCGGCATCCGAGCTTTGGGCTTCCATGGCTATGGCGGATTTTTGGTACCCAAATCGGCAAACCTCTAAGATGTGGCTATGCCAGACTGACAGATGAGGTAAATGGTATGCAATCGTCAAAATAATCTAATACAAGAATGCATTAAGGCAAAAGATTTATCTACAGGTATGCGTATCCATGAACAGATTGTCCAAAGCACTACAAGAGGATGGGGGTCATAGTGTCAACCCTTATGACAAGGCATAGGTCTAGTGTCAATTTTGTGTCGACTGCTACTATCTTGACACAAAGTGCTTGTGTTGTGTCAAGTTTATGTCTAGTGCATAGTGTCAAACATCCCGTGCAACGCAATGACATCCTTTTGTCAACTTTTTTATCGCAATTTAAGTTGGTTATTGCAACAACTTTTGAACAATATTATAACTAAGATGTAACAACCTTTTCTTAAGACTTGTAACAAAATGGTATCCAAATTTTTATCTATTATTTCAACTGAATTGTGAGAAGCATTTGTCCAATTTAAGTGGGTTGTTGCAACAACTTTTAAACAACATTATAACTATGTTGCTACAATATTTTCTTTAAGACTTATAACAAAATGCCATCCAACTTTGTATCTAGTATTTCAACAAAATTGTGTTATGTATTCATACATAAGATATAATACTGCACCAAGGGATATTACTTGGTACGATTCAAGAATGATTTGGATATCTAAGAACTAGTTGGATGAAGGGGAATAGTACATGGCGAACAATGTGAACAAAGGAGCAAACCTATTAGGAAGGCAAGGTCCATCAAATATGAGATACTTAAATGTACATAACATATATCGAAACTCCAGGAACTACTCTTTATATGACGAATAAATGAATTCATAGAATTGCAAGAAGGTGCAAACAAATGCCAGTCCAATTTAGATCGCTCTTGTAGGTTGCATCTCAACGGATGGACGCTTCCACGGTTGCAAACTTGCAGTACCAAATGTGCTTATAGCAATAAGCATGTCATCACTCAAACTTCGTTCTACTCCATTACCTTGTAATACTTCTGACGTAATCTCTTTGAGTTCTTCTTTTTCCCACAATTTAGGAGCATCTGGATGGCATGAGATAGTGGCATCATTTAGATAAAATAATGTTTCTTGGACAAGATGGCTCAAAAAGGACGCATGGAAAAAAGAGATGCGAAAAAATGCATGCTAAAAACTGAACATGACATTTGACAAAGATAAAGGTCAATAACAACTATAGAACTGATCAACAATAGATGGACTAAGCAATTCACAACTAGAAAGAACAATAGAATGTCGAATGCGAAACTTTTATCTGAATTATTTTGCCATGCAATGATTGTATCATTTTAGACAACAATCCATGAGTTGGTAGACCTATTTGCTTTCTCAAACCCTTATAGTTTCGTTTGCCCCTGTACATGTCCTTTCATATCTACTTACGTCACTCAACTTCGGCTTGAAATGCAATCTAGTATCAACATGATAGCAAAAATAATATTCCAAATCTTTAAAACTGATAAATAGGACAAGATAAAATTGTCAATATCCATGGAGATAGTTTTAGATGGTCAATACAACTTTTTTTTGCTTGCAATGGCCAATGCAACCTCCCATAGAAATGTCCCTCATGCAACTATGGCCATGGAATGAATGCAAAAGGAAAGGAAAAAAGGACAGAGGAAGTAAAGCCTATCACACATTCTATGAAAAGCCCAAGGATTTGATAAGAAGTCCTTGTGGATATACCACCGGACGAAGAAGAAACCAGAACATCGATGTCCAATTAGCAACACTCCATATCGGAGTTGTCCGTCTCTTTGCATTCTTCATGCGACATTGGTTGCTGCATCTCACAAAAGAAGAAATAAACAAAAACAAATGTTTCTCGCATTTTAAGAACAACACTTTGGTTGGGGAAATTTTGAGGAACCCTTGTAACCTACTGTGTAAATCTAGAAATTCATACTATAGTATAGATATAGCAGGAAAATTTCATGTTAAAAACAATGCTTTTTCTGGTTACTTCTGATAAGAATGGAGTGCGAGTATTTAGCTGGTAGGCTAGTCTAGGTTCAACAGGAACTGTGCCGATTGTGCTTAAAAATTTACCGAACTACCAAATTAAATCGCCCAAATTATTTCTAGATGGCACGCAACAAACTAACCAAAATTGCCTAGGGTCGTGCATCACAACACAACTATCCGTTCGCAATCCCGAAATCAGATCCATATTCTAAGATGGTATAGACTGGCCAAAATAAAATGCTTGTGGGGAAAGATGATGCCTCATTTAATCATTAACAAACAAATGTTTCCAAGTATTATGGGTTAGGTTTGTGAGGTTAAATCCCAGCTGTGGATCTGGAGCATATCCTGGGTACGATGCCAGATCAGCGGCCAGCATCTTTTTGGAGAAGAAATGGCTTGCCATTTCCTAAGGTCTCCATAGAAAATGGCTTCCCATTTAAGGAACTCATGGTGACTGAAGAGAAGGTCCGCAGACCATGCATATCCCGGATACGCAGACCATGCAGACCGGCAGAGCAATCAGATGGGATCTTCTTGGGAAACGTACGCTTTGGAAGAAGCTTCAAGCTTTGCCTCACCGCAAGAGGTGCTCCTGCTCTGCGCTGCTAAAAAATATCATGGATATTTTTATCATCGGCTCCTCCTACTCTACATAGCGGCCCATCCTCAAATCTGCGCACCAACTGAGAAGCGGCTTCCTAACAAGCCGATTCAGGTAAATAGCTGCTTCACAGGAGCGGAATCTAGGTTCCTAAGAAACCAGCAACCAGGAACAACCAGGAACCTGAAAGCTCTGCCACTGCTAAGAACGTAGGTAGAAAGCTGGCATGCCGCTTGTTGCCGGAATGCCGGAAGCATCTTCCTATAGTTTCCTTTGCCTCCTCTGCCAGAATCATCGTTCCAAAGTCGAACGAAAACAAAACAAAAACAAACAAAGAAGACAAAGAAAACGAAATAAAGAAAGAAGCCTATGCAACCGAAGCCTGTGTAAAACCAAAACAAAGAAAGAGGTCTGTGCAACCGAGCATCCTGTGCTCTTGTTATCTAAAAAAATATGAAAACAAAGGAACCAGGGATCTTCACGCCAAGCATGCCCTTCAACACAACAACATGAAGAGCCCTGCGCTGCAAAGCCCTGTCAATCGGATTTGCAAAGCCCTGCGCTGCGCGCCCCTGCCCTGCACTCTCCGCAAAATAAGGAGCATAAAATAGAAAGGAGCATGTTCTTTTATCCGCACAGTATGAATACTTCTTCTATTCCAAGATGGCAAAAAATCATAAAAACACATCAAAATAGCAACATGACCACTAAACGCAATTAAGCTGCTCACACATCGCAAAATATACCCTTTTTCATACAATACGACACCAAAATCATAGTCCAAACCACTGATTCCCAAAACAAAAATCGCAGAAGTTTATGCCTCATTTAATCATTTTATTTTGCTAACCAAAATGAGAGTTATCTACATTGGACTTATACTTACACCACAATATTGTTAGTGATTAAATGGAAACGCTTATCACCATTGAATCCCTGCAAAAAAACGAAATTCAATTTCCCTCCAAATTTTTAGGGCTCCGCCTCTTCGCCGTTAGGGTTCCTAGGAGGCCCTCGAGGTCGCTGCGCGGCAGATGCCGCAGTACGTTGCCCAAGCCATGGCGGTTGCGGACCACAGGTATTTCGGCCAGCACATTACCTCATCTGTTAATCTCATACATTGGTTAAGCATGGTCTACAGAGGTAGTGTCGTCTGTTAATCTCATACATCTGTTTGAAATATAGTCTGCAGAGTTATTGCATTTTGTGCTGCTTCATAAAATCGGCAGATCTCCTTTGCACTGGTGAAGGGCTACTTCTAGAAATTCTCTCTGCTTGTGAGTGCTAACAATACAACTGCTGTGCTTGTTTGGCCTCGCTTTGCAGGTCGTGGAGCTCCTTCTGCTATTCCAAGACGCCAGAGAAGGTGTATGGCTGCTGTAAGTACTCTTGCATAGCACCCTTGCCTCAAACCTGCATTTATCTCTTGCTCAAAAATAGTGAACGAATTAGAGCCTATATTTAATTGTTATCTTAATCTTGCTGATAATGTCTCTTATGTAAAGAGATGGATTTGTTCTCCTTTTGATCTCATATTGATAGATTTATCTGACACTGCCCTCGTTTTGACAAAAACCTCTTTAGGATTTGATAAAGAAGTTAGATTTTGCCCTCATTTCTTGCCATTTTTTAGAATGCATATATTGCCTTTTTTATGCATGGGAGTGGCTCAAAATATTTGTTGTCATGCTAGGCGAAAATTTGGTTCCGTTTTGTAGTTCATTTGTAAGCAGAGTGTTCATGAGATGCATATTATTGAGTTCAAAGTGCTTCTTATGCTTTTTTTACTGTCACAAGGCCCATTCCTTAGAAATTTTGTTTGCATTTTTGCAGCCTTGATTTAATTTCAAAACATCAATTCTGTTGTTCATAATTTTCTCTTTAATTTCATGGCGATGAATGTCTAGCTGAAGTTCATACCCATTGATTCTGATTTACAGGAAACATCCAGTCTCTCCTCCATCTTGATTCTAATTTATGCGTGAAAGTGATGATGCAAAGGCGGATCCAACAAATTTCTTTTGCACATTATAGAGTGTGTTGCATTGAATTTTATTTCTGCAAATTCTAGATAAGCATTTATTTTCATCTCCAAGATGATCACGGGTAAAAGCATGAAAGGGTGTCTATAAATGTAGCCCTTTTTGTACATATACATATGTACCGAATGCACATTTTTGGAATAACTGTCATCATGACCAGCTAGTAACTGCCATGATTAATGGCTATCCACTACTCTGAACCCGCAATTATCGGATTTTGAAATTCTTTCCCAAATTCTTTCTTGGTTTGCCTCTCGCTTCACTATCCCGCCCCCTGCCTTCTCTCTTTGATTCCGATCACGATTCTTCATCTAGCTATGGCCCCAAACGCCCCCCCGATGAGTGCTTGCTCATCACCACAGCCCAAGCAAGATGCCAGCTGCTTCCTGCAAAGGGAATTTTACCTCCAAGGAGTTTACGCTTGGGTTCTGAGGTGATCCAAGCCAAAGACCTCCGTGGAGAAACATGCAGAGGCCCACATACCCAACCTAGAGATGGTTATGAACGAGGTATGGGGTGAAGCTCCAAAAACGTACGAGGATTCAAGGAAGGGAGAATCCGAAACGCATGGAAAGATGATTTTTAAATATTATGAATTGGTTTATGGCAAGAAACAAGGTTACAAACCATTATATTTCAACCTATTTTGCCGAGCATTTGCTCTTCACTTGAAGGGACGGCTTTGTTGATTGGATGGACGTGGCTAGGACCCGCCAAAGATCTTGCCAAAACCCTCGGTTCGGGACGTTACAGAGGACCCTACAACAGTAAATCCTCAACTATCAAACAGACATCATCGTATTGCGCAAGAATATTAGAGCCCCGGGTTATTCTAGATCAGATGTTGACACAATAAAGCAGCTATTTAAGCATGGGTTGGAGGAGAAAACTAACCTATTGAATGAAGTAGAAGCTCGAAGAAAAAAAGGAGGGATGCATTGAAGGTCATCACCGGATTGAGGGTAGAAAGGATATGCTATCCAAGATCCGCAGCAGACCGGCCGAAAATAGATGAGACAAAAACAGAATTTGACAAATTGTCTCGATCCTGCTTTGAAATGCCATTATGTTCGGAGTGTTGAAGTACAAGTTGGAAGACTTGGTTATGAGTAGACATGATAAAGAACAACACTCTTCTAAGCTAGAAATTGGTTTGCGAGAAGCAACTAAAGACATTGAAAGGCATGAAATCTCAATTGAACAAGCAAAGGAAAAACTTAATTGCATTGAATTGGTTCGGGAAAGGCATTCCAGATTTTGGATTTCATGGGGAGAGCAGGACCTATTGTTCTCAAGACCCGAGGCCCTACCCCTCAGGAGCTACTTCTATAGAGCAGCTTCATCACATTCAGTTCCATGTACTGTTGTGGCCAAGGCTTTGGCAAACCGGTTTGTTGTTGCTAGCTCCATGCAGATGCTTATTGCCTCTTCCGCTTGTGTTATCTGGTCCATGAAAGATTTAATTGCATAAAAGGTTGCATCCGGGATGAGGGCATTCAATTCAAATTTTGGTTTCCCTCACAGAAAGGTATGCATTGCTCTCAACTAATTTAAACTTATATTTCTCTTCATTCATATTTGTTATTGTAATCAGCATAGTTCTACATGTATGGCTTTCTGGTTGCATTGCTATTCCTTGTACATGTATAACTTTTAGTGTACATCCAGAAGCGAGGTACATAGGCATATATTTGCTTGTTTATTGATGCTTTTATTTTTGAGCTTGGACCGCAGCTTGTATCATTGTACATGTCTCTAATGGAGTCTACATCCGCAAATAGATGTACATGCATTTATCTTTAGAGTGCATCCGTAGATGGATTCATAAGTATGTGCATTTTTACATATATGTGCTTTTTTTGGCATAGATCTACATTCCCTAACCTGATACCGGGTACATCCGGGTACATCGATTGTACATCCGGGTACATTGATGTACCTTTATGTACATTGAGGAACATGTACATGTACATTTGGCTATAGTTAAATGTAGTTACTTACATTTGGTACATTCTATGTACATGAAATGTACATGCTTATGCGAGATGTACCATATATTTCTCATTAGTTCTGCTTTTCATGTTCTTTTTATGTCTATTGAAATTTAGATCATTTGTTTGTTTGCGGATGAGGTCGCTCCTATCCCGTAAGCAGCTTTAATGGCTGATGTTCTTCTTGAGCCATCTCATCGACTCTCTTTACGATTTTATCGAGCATAATAAGCGGACCGAATCAGACCCCTCTACCTTCCAGCTCCAGATCACCAATGACATTTTCGCCGCCGAATAGAACAATGCGCAATGCTGCCCGCCGAACATGGCAAAGTGAAGTTGAGGAAATTGAGAGGATGGCACTTGAGAAAGCTAAAGCGGTGTGCGGTGCGAGAGCCTTCAATGATCCCGCAAATGTAAAATCTTTCATCACCAAGTGCTAAATTAGTAATTGGAGAAGCTAAGAAAGATTCAAACATCCTCAAAGATCATCCGGCAGTCCCAGCCTGACCTGTTGGAAAAAGCTACAAAGGACACAGATCCGATTTTTAACCCGTGAGATACCGTGGAAGAGGAAGCCGAAGTTGGTAGTTGAGTCCACTCAAAGAGGAGGCAAAAGAATGCCGGTGATGGCACTCCAAAAAGGAAAAAAGCAAAAATCTCCAAAGAACAAAAAAAATGTCCTCCTAAAAGAAAAATCTCCAGCAAAAAAAGTGCCACCACCACCTAGAAAGAGGTATGTCCAAGATGAACTAATTTTGTTAAACATCTCGGATTTATGGTAATTAACCACATTTTTTGTACATAGGAGGACACGATCACAAAGCCGCGAAGGAAGCTGATCCCGATCCTTCCGAAGTCGGAACCTAAGAGGAAGAGGATCTACAAGCAAATATTGATGTGATAACAAATAAGGTGCAAAAGCCCTAAGATGTCAAAACAGTGATGAATTTACAAGGTGAGTAATATACAATTGATTACAATAGATATATTCTTTTTGCTAATGCCGTTGTTTCCTTGTACGCTTTTAGTGAACCGAATCGGTGCTGTTGGTTCCATTCACTCCTTTATAGGGACTGCCCTCCTAAGCCCCGCACCCTCTATCTTTCAAAGTGATGTTGACGAAGTTACCAAGTCGGACTTGACCTCTAAGATGGTAGATGTCTATGGGAGGTAGGCTAGCATTTCAACATATTTATGTTATTTCATTCCCTAAGTCACTCATCTTATGTATTAATATGTAATCTGGATTTGTGTGTACCTTTGTAGCAGTCTTCCATCCGATTGGAAACACAAGTTTTTTACTGGTTCGACCGACACCTTCCAGAATTTTGTGAATTCCCTCAAGAACGGGGCGGATGATGCACGTAACACTAACATAAAGGAAGGGCTGGATGGCATTTTGATTGCAAGATGCCAATACATATTTGTTCCAATTTCAGCGGCCCAAATGTGGCATTGGCAATACTTGTGCTTGCTGGTCCAATGAAAAGCTCTTTTCCATCTATAGCTAGCCCAAGTATCTGAGATCCTCTCTCTGTCAAAGGCTATGTACCCGATGCTAAAGTGGTCCGTATAAGTATGAGTTTCGTTTTGTTTTTATGATTTGATTATTCTCATATTGCAATTTCTTATGCTTGATTTATTCTCACATTGCAATTTTGCGTGTTTCATAAGCTTGTGATCAATAACATGATGCTCGATCCAACAGCTTAAACCATGGTAGGAAGAACTTTGATGCTCCGTGTTCGTCCTAAAATGCCGTAAACTAGTACCAAAGAACCCTTGCATGTACATTGTGGCTTACATGCACAAATTCATAGATGCCGTGGTTGATGCACGCCCAAGCTCCATTTTTGTAAGTAGAACATGTTATTTTCCTATTAGTTATTTGTTGGTATAGTCCTCTAATACTTGTGCACCATGCATGACACCCGCTTGGTTCACCGATGCCTATGCCAAGTCACGGAGGGATCATCTAATGGAGGCATTAATTGTAGAAGGCGAGATGAATATACAAGCGATTGTTCCTACACCGTGGTAGATAGTCCCTTTGACTTGTTTGTAAATTACAGCTTTTGTATGAGCCATGCTCCGAGCTTCTTTGTACTCAATAAGTAATGAAAAAAATTAATTTATTTGTCTCACTTACACCGCAAATAAATAACAATCGTGTAATTATCAATGTGTTTTCTCAATTGTGTGTCCGAAATGTAATTATAAATTGTGAATCTCAAGTGTTTTTTCACGACAATGAATCATCTAATTGTGGAGAAAGCTCGTTATCTTTGACTTAAATTACATGTTGGGCAAGAGTGTGCACAAGAATGAAAATATTAACTCAAGATACCAACGCATCCGTAAAGATGAGCTTCAATTTAATATAGGAAATGTGTTTTTTTAAAGCGGGCCGGGGTTAGCATCAATCATTAGCATTTGTAAGAGAAGGGTTTGATGTTGCCATCCTGGTCTTCACTCACTTCTAAAAATCTTCAACCAATTGTGGAACATATTTGTGATGCTTTTTCCATAAAGCTGAAGTTTGTTTACAGCCGAGCAAAAGATGTTGGACTTCGCCACACAAACACCCTCTTGAACCTCAAAAGGGGTTGTTTGTGAAACCATTAGCGTGGTATGGAAAGAGTACCCAGTACTATGGACATACAGCTTCGGATCGACGGCGAAAGATATAAATCCACTTTGAATCACAGAGGAAGCTACATATGTCCTTTCTCTTGACACCGATATTAGCTAGTGACAGATTGCTTGTCATGGAGCTCATTCCATGGCTTAATGGATTCAAAATGGCCAAGATGGTATAGTTTATGTGAAAGAGCATCCAATGACTAATGCGCCAGATGGCATATCGAGCGTGGAACAGATTTTGTCGGCAAACTATGGCGAAGAACTTGGGTGCTCACGCCCTAAATTTAGTCAATATAACGAGCAAGGAATGGAGAAACCGCCATCATGTTATTGGCCTCTCGACCGCCCATTGTTGGTACGAGACTTTGACCGATGTACAAATTCAAATGTTATGAATATATGTATCAAAGTTTTTGTTCATTGCACTTGAGTACTCTATTCTTCTTGTCTTTCTTATTGGTACAATTATGAGTGTGTATACATAATTAAGTGATCTTCATTTGCTTTGTAGATGAATGGACCCAAACACAAAAGACTATTAAGAAACTAAGAGATAGAGTTCTCACCGCACCCGCAGGTAATACAAACCAACACAAGCCGCAAGTACATAGGGTTGGGGACCGATTATCGCCTCTATCGCCGTTCACGAACTTTGGGAAAGGTTGAGCAAATTGAAAATTATGAGGAACGAGCAACCATGAAAGGTATATTGGCAAAGAAATCACTTGTTGCACAACCCTTGGGGAAGGCACGCGTCCCGAAGATGCAAAGCTATGTAGGATGGAAAGGTTTGCCGCTGGCACGTGCTATAGAAACCGCATGGACTACTTGCTTTTAGAGGATATCTCTTCACCTCTCGGGGCTGGAAGACATGATGCAATAGTCATAAGATATCGGGCCTACTGACATTTTGAAGCTTGGTCATGAATTATGAGCCATGCTCATTTTGGGTGTGTTATATTTATGTCCACAATATAAATATATCAACCATTTGTACATGAAAACCTGTCCATTTCTTATCTTTGCCATGACTGAAAACCATTTTAGTGTTTATGCAATTCAACTTTCTTGTGTTCAATTCTAATCAACTTACACTTAACAAATTTTTATAAGATTTCTGAATGTACAATGATGTACATAAGATGTACATCATTGTACATCTTATGTACATTGATGTACATAATGCACTTCAGTAGTCCGGCTTGATTCTTATAACAAAGTATTACAATATTTCGGGGAAAGTACTACAGATCGACTTAGTCCATGTCATCTACAATTCTTTGAAGTTGTGATAACAATGTCTCATGGACTTCATCCGGCAAGTGAAATGTCTTTGCTTGCCCCTTCAAATTTGTGTTTTACTTTCTTGAATGGGATTCAACCCCAATCACACAGATTCTGGTACCAAAACATTCTTAGTAGGAAGCGGTTTATACTTATTGTGGCGTACTGGGATTAGTTCATAATATTGTCCTTCAATGACACTAGTGCCGCCAGTAAGTATTCATTTCCATAGTCATCAATTGAATCTTCTTCCAATGCATGCTTTTCCCCTCGGTGCACATGAGAACATAGTATGAAACACCTTCCACATTGTCCGGTCTTTTGCAAAAGACACAAATACATCCGGCAATGACTAAAGGTGTCATCTAAACCGACCTCCCCTCTCATATACAAAACTTCCACATCATTTTCAGCTTCAACACGAGAGGCAATATGATCCGGGGCTCCAAACTTTTTAGAGACCATTCTCCACAATGTTTAATGTTCTCACAATTCAACCAATTGAAGTTAATGCAAGCATCACAAAAGCACGAGTGGTCTCGCATAGCAACTTTGTTGGATCTCTTTGGGTTTATAGTTGACCTGAGAATGTATCTGGCCGAACAGTACCGTAAAGTCTTGCAATTGAATGCTTGCTGCCTTGTTCACATCTGTTTTTCCAACCTCCCAAAACACCCTTTCACAATCCGATTCCTTGGCCCTTAAAACCGCACAAGTTGTTTTGCACTTTTTATCAGGGCATGCCATTTTGTTTTCTCTGCTTCAAGCTCAAGCCACAACTTTGCTATACCAGCCTCGCCATCATGTGTGCCTTTCCCATGGCGGATCCAAAGAAATTCCATATCACTTTCGAATTTTATTTTCAACATGGTATCTCTGATTCCATACCATGCACGCAGATTTTTGAATTGAGATGCACAACCATCCGACCACACATAATGAAGGTTTATGTGTCCACCTCCATTATTCTTAAGCCACCCCAAATGTAATTTAAAACCATGTTGCACAAAATGAGTGTCATGCTTCCCGTCATCCAAACATAGAAATGCAATTTGTTTTTTTAAGCTTACCTTCTATTTTCATCATTGAAATATGGACCAAAATACTAATTTGATCGATTCCAATGCTCGGATTGCACTTCCGCCCAGTTTCAATGTGTAGTTCTCAAGAAAGTCAACAAATGCACAACACACTATTATCCGGAGTTTCTCAACACATCTTTTAAACTGTTTGCTCTCGCCAAGCATTCTTTGTAAAGTTATGATCTGTAAACTTAGCAAGCTGATTTTTCATGTTCTTTAACAAAACAGATGCTTTGTCATTCTGATCAACTAATCTAAGCCTTCTGGATGTACCTTTTTTGGATGGCTCATTGACATATGCATATACTTGCCAGTCCACATTCTGAATTCCATCTTCCTCGTTTGGACAGATGTCTAATTTCTTCACTCCACATTCATCACATTCGCCTTTGATGCATTTTAGTTTATGCCATTCATCCGTCACATATTTCTCGCAAACTGTTGACCTCCACAAGATACTAACATTATGCAATGGTTCTATGGCAACATAGAACCATCATTCTTGGAGAAGACGAGCCTTTTTTGGAACGTCTATTTTTTCCATAAGACCTTTTTTACAGGTTATATATCTCATCAGTTCTAGGTTTTCATCATCGGCCTTCCTCTTGAGCGTTCCATCTTTTTGTGTTTTGTCTTCCTACTTTGTTCTTTGTCCTACTTTGTTCTTTGTTTCCTTTGAGCTTTGTCTTCCTACTTTGTTCTTTGTTTCTAGTTTCCTGTATATGTTACTTGCTTGACTTTCTTATTGTATAGATTACTTTGACTCTTTATCGATTCCTTTATGCTTACTAGTTCTTGCATAGGTTTTAGAGATTTTTGTAGGAAGTCTAGCCAGTTAAAGTAGATTGTGATGGTCTTAGAGATTGCTAAAGCGATTTTCCACATAGTTCTTCCATTTGACATGGTGCATGCTACTTTTCCTATATGTTTTGAGATAATCCTTCCTGCTTGGTTGTTCCAAGTTTTGGAGCTTTTAGAAATTAGTTTACCACATAGGACCTTTTGTATTTCTTCAATATTTTTTATGGGATTTTTGTTGCTACTTTCACTTTTCTTTTGAATTATATTTCAGCTTAAGGGCCGGTTTTACCTAGCTCACCAAATCGGTCTAGGATGGTAGATTCTCTACATGGTTTTCAAACTTTGTGCTTTCTTGTAATTACTTGACCTTTCTTTCCGAGTACTCTCCGTTTATTTCTATCCGGGAATTCTAAGGAGCTCTTGGTAAACCTCTTTCTTCCTCTAGAATTATCCTGCGCAGTTCGTTCTATCTCATCTCAATCGCCAACATATCCGGAAAATTTTGCACTCACCTTTTATAAGTTAGTTATGTTGTTTAGTTCTCTTTTTGCATGTTCAAAACCACCATGCAGAACACCACTTGCACATCATTGTCACTGCTTGAGTGGCGACCTTAGCGACATTTTTTCTCTGCAATAAAGAAGCTTAGGGCTTTAGTCGGTGAGGAATTCCTTCTTGCTTCATGCTTTTGTATTTCATTAGATTTAGCCTTATGACTAATTCATTATGGTTGCTTTGCAACCCAAAATCTGAAATATCTAATATATACGCTTTATTACGCCGATCAAGCCGTTTTAGCTTTTGCCATGATCTTCCCATCCGGAAGATCAAGCCATTTTAGCCTCGGACCAAGCCGTTTTAGCTTTGCCCTTTTTCTCGTGAGAAGCTTTTTGTCTCTCGAGTCGGTTCTTACTTTTTACTTTTGGGATCTTCTTGAACCACAAATATAGCATGGATTCTTTTTAGGGTTCTAGCTTTTTTTCTTCTTCCATGGATATTCCTACTCTTCTCTTTTGCACGGAATGCCCAGCGACCTGCTCTCGTCCAAAATGGGTCAGATCTGCTGATTCTTCCCCGAATCCGGTGACCTCGGTTGCCTTAACCTCTCGGTGATCACGGAAGACCGCTTCCTATGATCTGTCTATGCCTTCGCATGCTCACTTCTCGGTTCTGGTCGGCTGTCTCGATCTCTGGCGATCTACGATCTCCGGTCGAATCTTCCAATCTTTGTCTATCTACGGTCGAATCTTCCAATCTTTGGCTACCTTCTAGTGCTCCGCCATCTATTTTGGTCGTGGCTTCTCTTTTACGTGATCCGGAATGCCCTCTGCGTCAATCGCCTTGCCCGCCGATATGTTCTGCTCCTTCCTTGTTATAGAGTGAATGATGGTCGACCATTTTTGCTATACGCTCTGTCAAAAGTAGATACTAATTAATTACATTTATTAAATTAACAAACGTCCCTTAAGCATTTGGTTGGGGCTTGAGTTGTTGCCCCATTGACCCGTGTTCGAATTTGCCCTTTATACTATAGATTTATTCTAGTTCGGTTGCCCAACTTGATGTAAAACGGTGGCTTATGTTCACGAACCATAAATTATGGTTTATTTCTAGTTCAAAGTTGATGTTCCCGAACTCAAAACGTTTTCCTTTAACTACAGGTTTTATTCTAGTTCGAAGTTGCACGTGTGCGGTAGTTTTATTCTGGACTAGGTAAAATTGTAGTTTATGTTCCTCAACTCATAACATTTTCACTCGAAGACCTTCGCTCCAAGACCATAATTTTGTTTCTAATCCTTTGCAAACATCCTCGCCCACCTTGATCCTTGTAGATTCTCCCATATACACTTCTATAGCTCGTATAATTCATCTTTTTACCATTGGATTGAGTGGGATATTGATATTTCTTCTTATTGTTTTTTCTTGAGTATTTATTTATCATATGAATCTATATACGATCTCCCATGTCTATTGGTGTCTATAAACCGTGGGGCCAAGGTTGCACTTTAGTGTCTTATTGTTGCATTTTGGTTTGGCAACTTTGACTTCGTTGCTTATAAGGTTATTCAAAAGTCGTATTAACTCTTAAATATCTTCAAACTCATATTCTATGCTTGTCCCTCTTTTTTCCCATATTTACCATGTGAATAGATTTTTGCTTACATGACTACAATTCTTGGTTCAACTAGCTAGTCTTTACTCTTAAATATCTCAAACTCATATTCTATGCTTGTCCCTCTTTTTTCCCATATTTACCATGTGAATAGACTTTTGCTTACATAACTACAATTCTTGGTTCAACTAGCTAGTGTTTTTTATCGTATTAGGGCCCAGAGATTCTTCTTTGTTAGTGTTTGTGGCTCCCAATAGCACTCTTTGAGGTTTTTTTTCCATCTGAATTCCATCGTTCCTTCTTTTTTCGTAGCCTCCCCAACTTCTGTTAACCCATTTGACATTAGATTCTTTATAGCCTACGGCCAAAGCAGTGCTTATGTCGTGTAGGTTAGCGTCTACAATCCAATTATCCTTTGGTGCTTTTTTCCTGGCAATGCAATACTTTGGTTGTTTGGTCAATACTAAGTACCTCTATTCTTTCTTGCATAACGTTCGTGTTTGCCCTTCTCTATCTGTCCTCGTAGCTACAAATGGGGTCCCATTGGAGGACTTATCCCATTTATATTCTATGATTATTTTTCATCCTCTCCCTCTCTTTTTCTTTCTTGATGTTTGTTAACTTCTTCTATTCCATCTCTCTTGTCTTGCATCTCATCTTTGCATCTCATCTTTTCTTTTCTCGCTAGTTTTTTCTGCCATCTACCATTGCACCTAGGGTTTATGAGGTGGAGTGTTCCTCTTCTTTCGGCCATATGTGTTGATAATTTTGCTAGAAGAGTCTTCCCAAGAATGCAATGGTTCTATGGTAACATAGAACCATCATTCTTGGAGAAGACGAGCCTTTTTTGGAACGTCTATTTTTTCCATAAGATCTTTTTTACAGGTTATATATCTCTTCAGTTCTAGGTTTTCATCATCGGCCTTCCTCTTGAGTGTTCCATCTTTTTGTGTTTTGTCTTCCTACTTTCCCACCCTCCCATGCCCTTTTGCAATATAATTGGAATGTGTGGTCTTTTTTCCTCACCGGTTTGTTTATGTTTCCTTCATTTGTAATTTATGGGTGGATGTTCTTCCCTGCCTTAGTTGCATTTGATATCTTTCGTCTAGGCAGATGTTCTTCCCCACTTCATTTTCTGTGTTTTGTTTGGACGGATGTTCTTCCCCGCACTAGTTTGCAGATGTCATTCCTGGCTAGGCGGATGTTCTTCCTCGTCCCTTAAACTTATGCTCATTTATATGGGTAGCT
The DNA here is from genome assembly GCA_021234155.1 of Isoetes taiwanensis. Classification (NCBI taxonomy): domain Eukaryota; kingdom Viridiplantae; phylum Streptophyta; class Lycopodiopsida; order Isoetales; family Isoetaceae; genus Isoetes; species Isoetes taiwanensis. The sequence goes on along the minus strand of JAJEKV010000607.1, from coordinate 62,597 downwards.
TGCTCGGTTCTTGCTTCATATTGAACTGAAATATTTTTTTTTTATGCTTGTTTATGGACTTTGATATGACTAATGGTTCCTTAACGTGTTTCAGTTTCAAGTTTTTGTTCTTTTAGATCTATTCGAGTTGCATTTGAATTTGGCCATGGCTTCACGACTATGGACATTTTATTTCAAAGCGAATTCGAGTGGAGTCGTGGCATAATAACTATGGAAGAATTTTCAACGGCTTCGCATTCTATCAAGTTATCATGGTCATTTGGAGTTTGCAATGGTTATGCGTATGGATGAATTTTCAACGGCTTCTCACTCTGTCAAGCTATCGTGGCCATTTGGAGTTTGCAATTGTTATGTGAAGACTGCAGATGCACAAGGATTATCGATGATGGTTGGATGATGCACTTGTGTGACTCCTAGTCTGTTATTTATCTCCATGGTTTTCCTCGAAAACCTGAAAGGGCGGGGTTTTTATTCCAGTTGATAAATCTCTGACTTTGAGATTCATTGTGGCTTATCTCCTCTCTTTTTGAAACCCTCGGTAATTGTCTACTTCCGGGGTTTATTTGGCTTTCTATCTTACTAGCCAATCGTTTTTACTACTATGCTATTGTACTTTGATTTTTTGAACGCTCAATAAGAAAGCCACTTCACTTCAAAAAAAAAGCAAACTGTTGACCTCCACAAGATACTAACATTATCAAAAGTTTTCTTGTTTGCTTGACATACTCCATTGTTTTGCTGGGATGCACAGACACTACAGCTGCAAGTGCAATTAACATGTAGGGATCTCCTCATATCATTGAAGGCCTTTAATGCGGATGCGCTTGCTCATGTTTGACACAACAACATGTGTTTCTCTCCTTCAATTTCCTTATGCAATCAGGTTTGGGATACTCGGAATCGGTCGGCGAATTTTGGTATCGAGATTACGATATACAAGTTTGATAAAGCTCGGTTTGCAATAACAAAAGCATTAAAGACCATGTTAGCAAAATGATGTCAAACGGATGCCAAAAGAGTATTGAACTATACTATTGTACAATTAATGTATGTTCTATGTACATAAAATGTCCATCCAACAGTTCCTCCATGATGCATTCTTGTACATCTAATGTACATCTAATGTCTGTTGATTACATCTAATGTACGATAGCAGTTCCAATCGGAACATCAATGTACATCCAATGTACATCCGTGTACATCAATGTACATCTAATTAATGTTCAATATTAGTACATCACATTAATGTTACAATATTAGTACAACTAATGTACATAATGTTTGGCTTCATTACAAAAAAGTACACTAAAATGTAGAATGATGTAATTTTGATATTCAAGTACATGTAAATCACATTTGCATGGACATGTAGCCCAATGGATGTACATCTAAAAAGTACCTAATAGCACATCAACATTTGCAAGATTTTACGCTACTATGTAAACAATGTAAAATGCAATACATTTCATGAGAACCATGTGTATTCATTAACAGTCACCGAACGAGAACTAGAATGTACGAGAATAAAGTCATGAAAAAGAATTTTGGAAGAAAACATAAACTCCAAGACTGAATTGATTCAATTACAAGAGCAAACACATGAGATATCAAGGTATTGTATTGCTTGTGTTCTCCTCTTCATGACATCTCTAACCTTTGGTGAAACTTTGGTATTGTCAAGCCAAAATTCCACGAACCGACATTTGATTGAATCATCGATTCTATTTGATCTTGGCATCCTTCCTGCAAAGCCCATACATTTGCTCCACTTAATGACATTATCTTCCTTCTTGCTGCAGCTTTGGATAAATTTCTTGGTCGTATCTTTAGCAATTTTGAAGAAACATTCTTGTTTATATCTCCTTTTTCCAACAATCATTGATAGTAGGTGAATGTTTTGCGACCAATTTATCTTTGCTATTAGCGGACTTTACTTCTTGAAGTCCATCTTTCAAGTTTACGATCATTGATTTCATAACAATAACCCGGAAGGATTTCCAATTCTGGGTTCGAAAAACGAAAAAAGCTGTCATCTTGCAACAAAGCGATCACAAAAACTAATCTTTGATGCGGGCCCGAGCGTTTGCGGAATCGAGGATGCAATCCACCAGACCTGTCAACACGCTTCTTTATTTGTTTTGTGGCATAACAGGCCAATATTCGGCATACTTGCGCTTAGAACCATCACTTCCATTAGATTCTCACCCTCCATGAGCAGTTGAAGTGATTTGTATTTCTTGTAGATTCAATTGGCATGTGTTTGCTACAGAATTCCTTGATTGTTAGATCTGTGAAAGGGGGAATTTGGGAAGGGAGGGGCCATTCCATTCAATTTGGTTCGGTGGTTCGGTGGTTAACCAAGAATTTCGGGGGGAATGTCAGGGATGATCTTGCAATCATTGCATATCTGACACAAAACGACAAACCATAGTATCTTGATGTACATCTAAAATGTACCCCAAAAAAGCACAAATTCGTCCTTCAATTCAGTACGATGTACGTACACCCTTTCATGCTTTTACCCTCACCACATTGGATTGGTCAAGTTTCCAGCAGATCGGTGCAGATTGAAGCTCAAATTTGGCTGCTTGTGTTGCATTTCTGCTACCATTAATAATTGCGGCAATTTCTCCTGCTTTAACAGTTATCTGCTTCTTGCGGCAATTTCTCCTGCTTTAACATCCTCCATCTTATGAATAAAAAAGAGTTGCAGCCTGTACTAACAATGCTGCCACATAATTTCTGATTCCTCCTGCACTTATTTTAGGTTCTTGCGCATTGTTTATCCCTTTACTTCTTGTTGTGCACATTACATTGGACATACATAAAAGCCTAGGCCTGATCCGAAGACCAATACCAGACATCTGACTTAGACCAAGATTCCTTAGCCTGGCCAGACTTATCAGTCCATATTTTATATTAACGATAATAATCTATAGGGTTCCATGTAGTTTGATTTATACTTAAAAGTAGAGAGAACTTTATATGACAGTCTTAAGTAGCAATTTTCATAATTTATTGAAGCCAATCCTAACTATTTTGTTATTACATAAACATAGCAGATCCATATGTGTAGTACATAGCCAGAAATTGCCGTTATGTTACTTCTTGCTCAAAATCTTATTAATGTGCATGCAGACAGTCAAACCAGATACTATATTATGCATTTAAAGTATGTTGGATCTTTCAAACCATAAGGTGTATACAGCATGAAAACCCATTCCAAAATTCCTTTTCCATTTATAAACTCCACATGGACTATCAGTCACATTAAGCCAACGAGCGTTCCAAACCGGATTCTAGAACAGTAAATATTTTCATGATAGTAAAGGCTTTCAACAGGTTTGACAAATGCTTATAACTTAAACATCTTCCATATGCTTTGAAAGTAATTTCTTCTTCATTACCTCAGCATGTATTTTGAAACCGTATTTGAAGTATTTAAATTTAGGGATAAGATAGAACCTGAAAAGCTTATAGAAAAGCTCATGTTCATCACACTTAGGAACTGTTTTTACAGTAGGAATATCCCTGAACCAAATTTTTGCTAATAATGCAAAGAGTTTCTTTGTCTTGTGGATCCTTATTGCAAAGAGTAAGTGCTATAGAAGAGCTCGTAGGTATTTTACTTTGGTGGCTGTAAATATTCATGTTTGAGCAAGAATTATTTTAGTTCTAAGTGAGTTGTTTTTCTATGGCAGCATAAAGCCTTGGACTATCTTAACGGGACAAGCCCAGGTGTCATCTTTAAGATAAAACCCAAGAAGGAGAAAGAAGTTACAAACAGGGTAAGTGTATTTTATTCAATAATTGTGGTTTGTGTGAACTTAAATTAATCTTATGTTTATATATTATACATGCAGAATATTTGTTATATTGATAGTGACTCTGATAAAGAACCTGATAAAGAACAGGTATGAAGGGCTATCAAAGCGATTCGTATTACATGAAATTCTTTTAATTCAAGCTAATTTCTCCCTTGAACTAATTAGGAGGAAGACAATGATGAAGGCAAAAGAAATGAAGATGGACTCTAGAATCAAGAGGGTTGAATCTGAATTTTATTACTTTTAAGTAGTTAAGGCCCTTCTTTTATTGAGACGTTCGGAAAATTCAATGCTCAATGTTGAATTTTTTTTTTTTTATGAACTCAATGCTCATTTTTATTGTTTATGATCCTTATATATCTATAATGCAATTGATTATTTTGTTTTCTTAGAACCATCAAACTTGTCTTTTTCTTATTATTGAAACTTGCCTCTTGCAGTCGAGTAACAATGTAGACAAATGCAATCCACATTTGAAATGAATTATTTGTGTGTTCGTATTGTTATTTTTCACTATTTCGAGAAGGGTGCATTCTATTTTTCACAAATTTTTGTTGATAAGTTGACACTATTTCACAAATGGTGTCTCTTTAAGTTTGCTATTACGTTGTTGTAATTTTGTCACAAGTTATAACCTAAAGCTTGCTATTATCTTGTTGTAATTTTGTCACAAGTTGTAACCCAAAGCTCGTCACTACCTTATTGTAATTTTGTCACAAGTTATAACCCAAAGATAGTCACTACCTTGGTGTAATTTGGATATAAGTCATTACTCAAAGCTCGTCACTATATATTTGTAGTTTTGTCATAAATCATTACTTAACATTGCCATATACTAGTCACAAACCATGGTACAACTCAACACAATGCTTCTTGATATTCTTGACACTAAACTGCTATCATAGGTGATGCTAATTTGTCACAATACAAGTTGCAACCTTGTCGGAAACTCTATTAGTGTGAATTTTTTTTTGTCACAATCTTGACTCAATGGTGGTCACCCCAGTGACCAATGATGACGTCTAATATAGTATCAAGATTTTGACCATTTTGGGAACATGGTAGGTTCACCTAGTGTCAAAAAAATTGCCACTATGCTCGACACTATACCCCTTATTCTCTTGTAGTGAAGGGGCATGGAGGGAAATGTGTATTTGGGAAATCTCCTTTTGAGTTTATATGGCAAATATAGTAATTTGTCCAAAGGGGCATGGAGGAAAATGTGTATTTGGGAAATCTCCTTTTGACTTTATATGGCAAATATGGTAGTTTGGATAAATGATGGTTGAACAGAGCCAGAACTTGAAACTGCTATTTTGGGAACATTTATAAGATAGCATTTGCACCATAAAGCTGCCAGATGAATTATATGATGCAATTGATGAGCCACCGTTTGAAGATAAAACTGATGTAAGCAATTTATTTCCATCAATGGCATTCATAATATAATAAGGTTCAGGCTTCAAATCAGTAGTTTATCTATGTTTGCTTTAGTTAGGGCCCGAAGGGCCCAAAATTTTTTTTAATATAACAATCAACACACAACTACCATTAACATTATTAACACAAACCATTGCATTTAACACATTTAAATTAAAATCTCCCTTAAACCCTCTTTGGTTTGGGTGCATATTCGCACGGAGGGTTACGTAGGACAGCGAGAGCTCCAAAAATATATTTACAATACATGTACAAAATTAACATCATTAAGTACATTCTCTCAAACCTTATAGTATTTTACAAACTTTGTTATACAATATACAAAAACTTGTACATGTATACCCCACAAATGAGGATCGCTATGTACGGTCCAGATCTTGGAATAAAGGGCAAATATGCCCATCCAACAGCTCTCGTTGCCCGGAGTAACCCCCCGTGTGAATATGCACCCAAACCAAAGGGGGTTTAAGGGGGATTTTAATTTAAATGTGTTAAATAGAATAGAATAGAATATGATTTTAAATGCAATGGTTTGTGTTAATAATGTTAATGGTAGTCCCCAATATTGTTTTGAGTTCTACATAGTCCTAATAGCACAAGAAGTATGGCAAATAGAATATTGATCTGGGAATATGACTGGGACGGATGAGCAGAAGCAATATGATACTAGAAGCGATCAAAATCAGGTTTGAATTTATCAATTAGCTATTTGGTACATATATGAACATGGTATTATAAGAATAGAATGAAAAGTTCAATTTTCTGAAATACAAAGATAAAAGCGAACTTGTTGATACCTTTGAAAGGAAAGAGTTTATTTGAAAGGAAAGAGTTAGAGAATTACTATGTACATGATTTTATAAATTCTGAGTAGTTATTGGCTACAGAATATATCTTTCTATTGGGAATTAAACGGGTAGCTTGCTGATTTTTACATTGAAGTGTAAGATGGGTTTTATAAAGATCTATTTAAGTTATCTTTGGGTGGAGGTACAGATTTGAATTTCAGGATGCTAAAGAATGACAAGATAAAATGTTGCTACATGTTATTTTTGCATCCATAGAATGATGAGCGGTTGATATATTTACAGAGCATAGATATTGTGTTGGATTGGGCTGGCTGAGGCATGCATAACTTGGAGGTAGAGTACATAGATAAATTGGTCCTTGCTGGGTTATTCCTTTATTTGTTACAAGAAGTTTATCGCGACATTGTTATTCTACTTCTGGTTGACATATTTAAAACCAATGCTTACCACCAACGGAGTTACAAACAAAAAATCCTTGCATGCAATGATCCAAGTCTTGAACTAATTCCTCTACCAACGGAGTTAAAAACAAAAAATCCTTGCAGAACAATGCAATTATCTGCCAATTTTTTCCTTTCATGAAGGCAAAGATCAAGAATTTCAAATCGAACTGGGGTACACGGCCAAAGTTAACCCTTTTTAAGTATGGTCAAGAAAATTCATTTAGAGGTTTTTGTTCAACTTTACTAAAATGGATTGCGCATGTTACCTTTACTATAATGGATTGCACACACTAATATACAGACATATATTCAAAGTGTCCCCAAAATGTTTTTATAAGCATATCAGGCAGTCTCACAGGGCATCATTCATTTTAGCACCATCATAAAAAAAGCTATAATATAAAAACCAAAAAAAAAAAAAAAAAAAATGAAGTGAAGTTTTTCACACAAATGTGCCAGATAATTATTGATATGAAGTATACTAAACTCTTAAAACCATTTCACATTTCGTATTCTTTGCCAGACAATCGCAACAACAACTCCAAACAACTCACAACAAAGCTACATCTAAGCTCTGTAATGCAAATCAATGTCTTCTTACTCCGTCAAGCTATCAAAAGTTTACAGTAATACCTATTGTTGCACTAAATATGGACTCGGTGCAACAATCTTCAGAGAACCTAAGCGATTAGGACCTCCAGATTGGTTAGGCCAATCACGCCTAAAGATGAAAACTTTTTTGAGAGATTTGGAAATGGAATGACAACGAATCTCACCCCTTTTTTTTTTGTTGTTACTTGGAATTCACTGATAAAACAAATCTTACCTTGATCACTTGGGATTCACAAGGCAGATGAGATGAACAAGAATAAGCAAATCGGGATTCAAGAAACTTTTATAGAACAATGCCCATCATACATTGACTATATACCAATTGCTTAGCACAAAAGATGAAGAAATTGTGGCAACGGCCTTATGACAAGATATAGTGGAAAACGCTCTAGCAATTGATTAGGAAAAGTGTTACAACAAGTCTTTGCACAACAAGATATAAGGATTTCTCGAATATGATCAAAGCAAGACTTAAAAGACAAGTTCTTGCTTTCGATTTCCGAGAGATAAACAAGTTGAAACAAGAAATTCTCCGGATCATTCAAGATCATTGAAAGAACATAGAAATATTTTTTTATCACCCAAATGCTTGACAAGAAAAAATACCAAATGGAGCCCCTTTTTTGTTTTCCTTCCTTTATCCTTCATCGGCCAATTCCTGAGATGCACCTTGTGACCTTTTTTGTCGACACGAGTTGTTCCGGGTGCCATAAAAGCCGATTCGATCATGCGGATCCACAATAAAGTCCGAGCTAACTGCATTTTGCACTGTTCAACCGGATCTTCAAAAAGGCTGCGACCTCGTTTTGAAAAAACTTCAAAACGAACCCTAAACCACTTAATAATAGAACATAACAATAATATGTTGGCTACTCCACAATAGTCTAGCTTTGAAATAGTCTTGATTTTGAACCATCACTATACCATGGTACCTCCTCCATGGCCATGTCAAATATCAAATTTAACATGAGGTGTTCCAACACACGGGACTTCTCTGTAACCCAAAGCGCGTTCAACAATTACGTGCCATAGTGACTCCCCCATGGCCATGTGAATCCGATCAATTCAACAAGAGGTGCTCCTATGCAGGGGCTTGTCTTTGCAATCTACCATCATCGCCAAGTAACAAACCATTAAATTGCCCAAAACAATTGCGGAGTGTAACCATGCCCAAAACAATTAAAAATGTTGCCACCTAGTGGCAACATTTGATATTAAAACAAAAAAACAGGCTGGTCCCCTCGACCCATCATGGTATTAGATCGGTATTTCTTGGATGTTGTATATTGGAGATTTGGTAGTTCATTTAGATGGAGATCACGCAAAAGATAGGAGTTAGTACCCGCCGTTTTTTGACAAAATATGGACCCTTCGGAGGTTTGCAAATTTGGGAGGATTCTTCTCGATTTTCTTATCCCGATCGACACCATATCCCCGGAACATATGAACCTTGTAACTGTTCTTCTTGTTGAAAGCGGCTTCCTCTTTTTTTTTTTTTTTCAATGCCATTCTCTCATAAGCTTAAGTCCGGACTTACATCGACTTTTCCAAAGGCAAGCATATGTCATTGGCCTACCGCCTCTTCTATGCACAAGTTTTGTTGATAGACGAACTTTAGAGCTGGTAACTCGAGATGCACAAGTAACATGGCTTCCTCACCATACACAAGCTGGAATGGTGTCATACCCATAGAATGTTTGTGGGTAGTTCTGTAGGCCCACAAGGCATCTGTCAGCTTCAAATTCCAATCCTTTTTGTATTCTGCTACTGTTTTTTTTAAAATACCCTTGAGAACTTTGTTGGTGGATTCCGCTTGGCCATTACCCTGTGGGTAATAAGAACTACTTTTGGTATGCTTGATCCCTAGATACTGTACTAGATGCTGCATAAGATCATTTATGAAAGGTGTGCCTCGGTCGGTAATAATATGGAAGGGTATCCCAAACCTGCTGCATATCTCCGTGTAAATGAATTTGGCTGTGACTTTGGCGTTAGCATCCTTGAGAGGCACCGCTTCCACCCACTTGGTAAAGAGATCAGTGGCCACCAAAATATAATTATGCTGAGCAGATGAAGGGGGTTCTATTTTGCCAATGAAATCCAAACCCGACACTTGAAATGGTCCAGGTGTGACTATGGGATTTAAAGACCCAGGGTGCAAGATTTTTTGGCCATGGATCTGGCATTGATGGCATTTCTGAATATGTGCATGGCAGTCCTTGAAAATAGTGGGCCAATAATACCCATTTAGCATAATCTTCTTTGCTGTGGTGTCTCCAGAAAAATGGCCTCCACACATTTGATCATGACATTCTTTGAGGACCAACTTTTGCTCGATTTCATCCAAACATCTGAGATATGCACCCCATTTATCCGGATGCGCAAGAATATCTCCCACAAGTGTATCTTGAAGACAACGCTCCTTGAATCTCCTTCTTTGCACTCTTAGTCAAACTGCGAGGCGACTCTTGGGTTAGTAAAACTTCTGGATGGGATACTTCGGGGAGTGTATTAGATCAATCAAGGTAACTCTTTGATCTTCTTCGTCAATATCAGGGCGCACATCAGCATCCTCAAGCTCCAGATCATGGGAATAAAATGCATAAGGTATGTATAAACTCGGATTTCTTTTTGCACTATACAACTGCACCTCCAAATCATATTCCACCAAGCGACGACCCACCTATAAAGCTTATCCTTTTTTTGGGACCTGTTGAAGAGAATCTTGAGTGGATTATGCTTCATGTACACAGTGACGTGTTGCCTTAGGAACAAATACCCATGCTTATCCAAGAGGAACATCAATGCAGCAGCATACTTCTCATATTTAGGATACTTTTCTTCCTCTGACCCCCATTGCTTCCCATTGAACCCAAATACTCTATTCCTTTGAGCGGTTATTGGCCAATTGCCTTTTTCAACATCCTTTGATGTATACTTGAAAGGGCTGATCTGCCATACGGTGTACCAAGTGCCCTGCCCACTTGTAATTCTTGAAGTATAAGGTGAAAAGCTTCACGACATTCCTTGTCCATTCAATCTGAACATACTTACTCTTCCCTTTTGGGCGCACTTCTGTTCTTGTCAGCCTTGTGATGGGATTTATAATGTGGGAAAAGTTGGAATGTGCATCCCCGAGAAAGCTGGTCATGCCAATGAGCCTCTTAAATCCTTGAGTGTTCTTGGGGCTGGCAAGGTGCATATCATGTCAATCTTATCTCTTGCCACTTGAATTTTTTGGTTAGAAATCTGGTGGCCTAACAAAATGCCTTGAGGGACCCAAAAGACACATTTTTTGGGGTTCAAACAAACGTTAAATTCTTGGCATAGGAAACATATTTTTTTGATCATGAACAGCTGGTCATTGTGAGAGGTAGCAAGACATAGATCATCTAGGAAGACTCTAAAATTGGCAGATGGCAAGGTTTTAAAAATAGAGTCCATGGATCTTTGAAATCTGAAGGTGCATTCTTTAGGCCAAAAGGCATTTTAGTCATAGCATATGTTCCCCAAGGTGTCATGTTATGAAGGTTCATTTTTCTCTTGGTCTCTTTCGAAATGCTTATCACGGTTAAAGCCCGAAAAAACCATCAAGGAATGAATAGCAAGCCTTACCATACTTTGCTTGAAGCACTTCCTCCAAGAAAGGCAGCGGATAAAAGTCTTTGAGTGTGTGCATTTGTTGAGGTCCCGATAATCAATCTGATTCTCAAGCCCCCATTCTTTTTCTCAATGGGAACAATACAAGAGACCCACTGGGTGCTTTGAATCTCCACGATCAATCCTTGCGCCAACATTTTGTGGATCTCTTCTTGGATTAATGGTAAGATCTTTGGATTGACCTTCCTCGGCTTTTTGGGTGGCTGAGCTTGGCGGGCTTGAGGTTAATCTCCAACATACCATGCTCGGGTGGAATACCTTTTAATTCAACGTAATCCCAAGCAAAAATATCAGCCATTTCTTGAAAGAGTGTGGTGAGAGAAGCATACTCTGTTTACGTGAGATGATCTCCAACGAAATTGTCCTTTCTTTGTCTGCTTTGAATCGTGCACTTGGCGTGTATTAGCTTCTTTCTTGGCGTCTATGACCAAGATGGGATGCATATCTTTGGTAAGCTTAGGATCTAAATCATCTTCATGTGTGGCACCTTCTTTGGAGATGTTGGACCAAAGTTTCTTCTGCAGGCCTTAATCGACTTCAATTGACTCTCACGGAAATATGTTGTATGCTCCGATATTTGAAATCCTGTAACTTATTGAGAACTTTGCTGCATACACCTCCATGCCTTCCGTTGCTTGGCAGTATTCTCCGGTGACTTGTTTGCATATCGGCATGGAGTCTCCATAAATGGTAAGGTCGTGATATTCAATGCGAGTGCTTCATCCAAACCCGACAATAAAGCTTCATATTCTGCGCATTTGAGGGTGATAAAAGGAATGGTTTTTCTGCTCTTTTCATCAATGCATGGTTTTCATCCCTTATAATAATCCTGCCGGATGCTATTTCAGCTTGTTTTGAAATGCCTCCGTCAAACCACAACGTGGTTTTAGGCGATGTATGGCCCATTTGATAAACATGTGCTCTCATCGGTGGTGCATGTTGGCGGTACACAAGGCTGCAAATGGCCTACACCCACGGGTTGGAGCATGTCTTCCCATTCAATTAACATAGAGAACTTCGTCAAAGGCGTCAATCTTGCCTTGGTTGTTATAGATAGTATTTGTCTCTGCCCATCGTGATTGTGCAAATCCCCTTGAGACCATATTGGTCTAGCATCCACTACCTTCATCCATCTCCTCCCTAGAATTAACCCATAAGTGGTGGTGTCTTGATGATCATCTCAAATGAGATCACCACGAAATCCATCCCCCACTTTCGAATGCCTTTGATTGCAACTTCAACCCCTTGCACTAAACCCAGCGGCCGTGCTTTCGGATTGTCCGAAGATTTCAGTGAGAATTGATCTTTGGTGATGTTATTTACAACTTTAAGCGAATCATTACATGGTAAGGCATGATGTTTTGACCTGATCCCCATCTAAAACACCTTTGGTAAAGCTACATTGTTCACGGCGGCTTCCAAGAGAAGATACGGATCTGCCCGCTCCTTGTGCTACCAAATGGGTCTTTGGTGTCCTTTGCTTTCTGCTCCATTGTGTTTGACAACAACAGTTGCTTATATGATGGGGCTATCTTCAACAAAGTACACAAATCGATGCTCACCTTGAATTTTTCAGCAAGACTTCCAACTTCGTTAGCGGGATGCTTACATGCGAGCCGGGAGAGGTTACCTCTTTAAGAATAAGCGCGTGCTATAACGGGAGTTTTGGGGGTCACTATGTGTGAGAAGCGGGATCAAAGAAGGTTACCGTCTTGGGAGAAGCCGGACCCTGCGTGTTGTGTCCATTTGACCAAAGTTTGGACAAAATTTCTTCATTTTGCACTTTGTTCTTCATCGGTGGCTTCCACAAAAAGCATGACTAGGAGCATCCAAGCAATTGATGTATTTCCCTTGCTGTTTTTTGCATGTACTCTTTCACAAGACACCTGTCCTCCTTATGACCTACTTCTTTCGAAGTCACACATCGGCATTCTTGCCCAAAATGTCCCCTTTTGTTGCATCTGGAGCATGGTCTTGCCCAACCTACTCTCCGGATGATTGGGTTTTAGGCAATAAGTGCAAGGTGGGCTGAGTATCTTTGATACGCCATATGTAGGTGTCTTTGGATTGTACCTTCAATGTTTCAGCCATTTGTTTTGAGAACTCCATCGAGTTTGCCTTTGTGGACTCCGGTTTGCTAGTTGCTTTAGCAACTTTTTACTACTTCTTCTTTCAAGGAAGGTTTCCTTTCTTTGGCAATGGTATAACAACGGATCCCAGTTCCCCAATCGGGGGAGGTAATGATCATGCATGTATGGGGGAGGACATCATCGTTTGCAATGAGCAAGCTGCTTTGAAATTTCTCTTGCTTTAGCTAGGGCTTTATGTATAGAATCCAATGAGCCCATATCATGTAGCTTGCCCATTTTATTTTATATAGCTTGTAATGTGGCTTCAATCCACATATGAAGAATTCTACCAGATGGATGGTTGGCGTGTCAATCTTCTTATCCCGCACTTCAACAGATAAGTATTAAACCTTTCAACAAAAGCGGGAACACTTTCACCTTTTTTATAACCCGGTGTGGGCAATTCTTGTATAAGTCCTCCTTTGAAACCTAGAATTGCCAAATCTTTCTATGAAATTATCTTTGATTATTTCCCACTTTGTCACATTGCAACTTTCTTGGTATGCTGGAACCATCTTTTGGCTTCACTTCTCATAGCCAACCGAAGACGATAAGCTGTGCTCCTTTTCTTTTCATATACGCATAATACTCCTCAAATTGGCGAGATATTCATGTGGATTTGTGGTGCCATCATATGTAGGCATTGTCAACGGCGTTTAACCGATTTGGTATGGAGGTGTTCTTTGAGATAACGTCCATCACTCTGGCTATCACTTCCACTCCCATAATCCCTTCTTCAACAACTTCTTTTTTGGAGGCATTAGTGCACCCGAAACAACAAGAAGCAAATAAATCCCAGTAGGACCTCCAAAAAGATGTTGCACTAAATATGGACTCGCAACAATCTTGAGAGAACCTAAGCGATTAGGACCTCCATTGGTTAGGCCAATCACGCCTAAAGATGAAAACTTTTTGAGAGATTTGGAAATGGAATGACAAATAATCTCACCCCCCTTTTTGTTGTTACTTGGAATTCACCGATAAAACAAATCTTACCTTGATCACTGGGATTCACAAGGATGAGATGAACAAGAATAAGCAAATCGGATTCAAGAAACTTTTATAGAACAATGCCCATCATACATTGACTATATACCAATTGCTTAGCACAAAAAGATGAAGAAATTGTGGCAACGGCCTTATGACAAGATATAGTGGAAAACGCTCTAGCAATTGATTAGGAAAAGTGTTACAACAAGTCTTTTCACAACAAGATATAAGGATTTCTCGATATGATCAAAAACAGACTTAAAAAGACAAGTTCTTGCTCGATTTCACAAAGATAAACAAGTTGAAACAAGAAATTCTCGGATCATTCAAGATCATTGAAAGAACATAGAAATATTTTTCTCGGGCGCCAAATGCTTTGAAAGAAAATACCGCCAAATGGAGCCCCTTTTTTTTGTTGTTTTCCTTCCTTTATCCTTCATCGGCCAATTCCGGAGATGCACCTGCGAACAGCACCTTTTTGTCGGCACGAGTTGTTCGAGTGCCATAAAAGCCAGTTCGATCATGCGATCCACAATAAAGTCTCTGCTAAGCTAAACGCATTTTGCACTGTTCAACGGATCTTCAAAAGACCTCGTTTTGAAAAAACTCGAAAACGAACCCTAAACCACTTAATAATAGAACATAACAATAATATGTTGGCTACTCCACAATAGTCTAGCTTTGAAATAGTCTTCAGTTTGAACCATCACTATACCATGGTACCTCCTCCATGGCCATGTCAAATATCAAATTTAACATGAGGTGTTCCAACACACGGGACTTCTCTGTAACCCAAAGCGCGTTCACAATTACATGCCATAGTGACTCCCCATGGCCATGTGAATCCGATCAATTCAACAAGAGGTGCTCCTATGCAGGGCCTTGTCTTGCAATCTACCATCGCCAAGTAACAAACCATTAAATTGCCCAAAACAATTGGCAGAGTGTAACCATGCCCAAAACAATTAAAAATGTTGCCACCTAGTGGCAACACCTATGAGTTACAATACTAGCTATTAGATACCTATGAGTTACACTACTAGCTACTAATAGCGTTTCTACAAAGACTCTTTCACAATGATGCAATGGTATAATGTATATAGTGCAATACTTCAAATTGTTGTGGCCAATGAATGATGCCTTGTACTCACGTCAAGGGATGTATCTTCAAGTTCATCTTTTGTCTCGATGCTTCGAAACTAGAAAACTAAATTGAGACTCCATTTCCATATGGACCTACCCCTTCCCAAGCTGCATTACATAGCTAGTTATTTTATTCTTGCTATGGCGCTCCATATGCTATGTGTGTTCCTTATGCTCCTTGAATATTGAATTTGTAAATTAAGATGATATTTGAGTTTGAGGAGACATATGTTATTTGTTTTTAATTTTTAGGTTCAATTCTGCGAGCGTGGACCTCGATTCACGAAATTATTTGGAGTTCAATTCCTAGAGGGTGCCTTAATTTATTTACTTGAATTTCAATCAATTGCAAGTCCACATTGCTTGTCAACTTGAATTCCAACTTGAATTCCAATTGCTACTTCACACTGGTTGTGAATCTACATTACTTCCAAACTCACATTGGTTGGTCTACATCAATTGTTACATTGTTCATGTGACTTGCCTGGCAGTGGCTTTTGAGCCTTTTCCATTGTGACTTGAATAGTCGTAGTCCTATTGTCAATCTATCCTAGTTCTTGGGACAAGTTGGCAAAGAGGGCTTTCCACTTAGCATCTACTTGGATCATCTAGTCCATCTGGAAGAGACAAAATCTCCTCATCTTCAAGGGACGTGTCTTTTCAGATATGCAAGTGCCTAGCGATAGCGCGTAATCGCATTGTAAAGGCGTACAAGTGTTCTATTCTATTCTATTCCTTAAAGGATGACGCCAAGAGTGTTATTTGGGAGCGACATCTTCAGATTCAGACTTACACATAGCAAACAGTTGTGCTCATGGTGATATGTATATCTGCTTTTCTGTGTTATGTATGTGGTGGGTAGTGCTGCTCTAGTGGACATCTTCTCCACTGGGTTTTGAGTCCCTCATGTACTCTTTGTATTCTTTTGAGTAATAAAGGTCCACGTTCATAAAAAAAAATTAAAAAATTTGTTACATTGTTCATATTCTTTAATATGACCATTGAATTTCAATTATTCCTGTATTTGTGAAGCATGGCGTATATTTTTTTCTGCAAACTATTCTGTACTCCAACAGTCAATTTGACCATTGTGCATTTTTTCAAATTCGTCTGTATTTGCCAACCATGGCAATATCCTTTAAGGAAGTATTCATTTGGGACCTTGTATTTATACTTCCATGTATACAAATTCAATTTGTACACAAACCTAGGGATAACCATGCAGTATTTAACCACTTGGATTAGGTTTTCATAGTATATTTAGATGTTTGGTATTCTGAGACTAGGACTTGCAAGCTAATGGCCCAGATTGCTTGATTCCCAGCATATGGCAATACAATCGCCTATATGCCAATACAATGGGAAAAATGTTAATCTTCATGGAATACATATGATAATACTTTCGAGGGATCTGTTGAGGGTTGGGTGAGATAATTGTCAAAAGTCTAATGCCCTTGAATGGATATGGATCTTCAAGTAGGATCACTCCAAGCAAAATATAGATGTACACAAATATTAAATTAGTTTCATTTTATCGATATCTAAATCTGCTTGCATCTTGTGCTATGGGATAAAGTGGGAAGAAAGGAAGAGTATTTGATACAACTAACTTAGAAACTTAAACTATTAAACAAATAAATGGATTATTTTTTTCCTAAAGATTGGAGTGCAATTACTTTAGTTTCAGTCGTTTGAAGTTGTTTAGATTCATTAGTTGTATCAGTATTACATGCCAAAGACTCTAATGGACGATTCACATGGAGTTGTTTTTTGTAGCTTGGGCGGCACGCAGCCTTTACCAGCTGAGGCCAAGAGCACCTTGGATATCGTGCCATCAAAATGGGCTGAAAAAATCTTTGTTCAGCACTAGATCAGCCAGAAATCAGCCCCCAAGGTTGAATTATCCTCCAGCTACATAAGTTATCCATAAAAAGTACTAAAAACAAAGTTAATGGAGTTACTAGTTAGATTTAGTTAACATAAAATTCAGATACTTACTCAGCACGCATATTGTAAAGCATATTAGAAACGTGGAAGATGATCTGGAGTCAGTATTGCAATCCAACGAACGTCGAAATTTGAACTTTCGATTAACCATTAAACCATGGCTATGGCGATCGGCCGCAATTTCCTGGTCGATTTCCTTGCACAAATATGACCATTCCTCTCATTCCGTCGGCATAGCTTCATCTGATGGCAAATCTAATTTCACCTCCTTATAGCTGCTTCGCTTTACTAGTTAACCCTGTTACTTTGCCAAAATCCCGATCCAGAGGACAAAAACTCGCTGCCCATCAACGTTTTACTCAATCTTATGCTAATCGGCCTCTTTTCCAGCCCAATATTTCGTTTCGAATTGGTCATAGAAAAAGAGATTAGTCTCTGCCCCAACCACCGTTGCAGCACCTGCAAAATGAGACAGAGGATATTTCTGAAGTGAACGAAGAGACAGATACAGGGGATGCAGAGGGAAAGTTTGTATGGCGAGATCATTGGTATCCTGTATCTCTTATCGAAGATTTAGATCCATCTATGCCAACCCGTTTCAGCTGCTAGGCATGGAGCTGGTTTTATGGAAGGATCAAGGAAAATGGAAACTTTCTCAGACAAATGTCCCCATCGGCTTACACCCTCTCGGTACTGCCTATTGCTTTCTTTTAAGAGAAATATTGGGGAATGAGTAACATGAACAAGTCATGTTAAGAAATATGAACAAGTCATGTTAAAAAATATGAACAAGTCATGTTTGTATGGAATGTTATATATTCAAGGAAAACATCTGTTTATGACTGGAAGAAACCAGAATATAGGAACAGATTAGGTAACATAAGATAAAAGAATATAAAAAAAGTTTTGTTTATGTTGGTACAGGAGGGAAGGATCGATGAGGATGGTTGGCTTCCAGTGTTCGTATCATGGCTGGTCATTCAAAGGAGATGTGGTTCATGTGGGGCGGATCCCTCAGGCAGCTTTAAGAAGGTCCTGAAGCAAAAGGCTGTTTCATCTAAACGAGCCTGTGCTATTAGCTTTCCTACTCTTGAATCCCAGGTTTACTCTTTGTATGGCCTGATGAAAATGGATGGGAAGGGCCCAGAAAACTGCTCCTCCCAAGTTAATATCAAACCCTTCATTGCATCATCACTTTCTTCATGCTTGTTCTAGCAGATCGTATTGAAAGGTTGTTTTTTATTTTAGGTTACCAGACGTCTTCAATGACCCCTCGATTTTTCTCTGTCACAATACAGCGTGATTACGTATTATGGTTATGACACTCTTATGGAAAATGCTGGATCCTTCTCATATTGATTTTGCTCATCACAAGGTACTTCTATATCAAACGTTTACTTCAGGAATGATTGTTTATATCGTTTCATTAATCTGTTCTCTCACCCATATATAGGTGACAGGAGAAGAGATAGGCAAAAGCCATTGCCATTTCAGGTTCAGAAAAGTGGGCCATGGGGTTTCATTGGTTCCAGTTCAAAGCTCTCAAAAAATCACCTCAGAGTTTTATGCTCCATGTTATTTTGTCAATAAGTAGGAGCTTTTCCTTTCAAGCTTCTTAGTGGTAACTGATGAATTGAGATTTTAGTTTCCTATAAAAGACCCGAAGAATGTAGGCTCAATTACGTCTTTTGAGATTTTAGTTTTCTATAAAGATTGAAGGATGTATAGGCTCAATCAAGAATCATGATCTTTGTAAAGTACAAATTCGTAACAATGAGTTATTGATGAACTTTTTACTGGTTTCCAGGATCAGGAAATACCTGCTGGTCTACCCATAGGAGAGAAGATATGGGTGATATGGATCTGTTCATTCAATATTCCAATGGCCCCAGGCAGGACACCAGTCAATAGTTTGTAGTGCTCGTAATTTCTTCCAATTCCTCATGCCTGGGTCTGCATGGTGGCAGGTGATTCTTCCTTTTTTGCATTTTACAATAAGAACCAAGTTATTTGAATCAAATTACCTATAAAATGGTCGAAGATCGATACAGCTTGGTAATATGGTTAGGCTATGTTTGAGATCATTAAATAATTAAAACAATACACCTTAACCACATCTTGGTAATAATATAGTTAGAAGTATGTTTGACATCATTAACAAATTAGCATTCAAATTATTTGCAGCTGGTACCTCGATGGCATGAGCATTGGACATCTAACAAAGTATATGATGGGGGACATGATTGTCCTTCAAGGCCAAAAAAGCATTTCTCTCTCAGCCTCCTGCCAATATTGCTGATGTTAACAAGCAATATACAAAGTTGACATTTACCCCTACACACAGGCAGACAGGTTTGTTCTGGCATTTTTAGGAATTGGCTCCGACGACATGGAAACAGCGAACCAGAATGGTTTTTGGAGTTGACAAAAAAGCCCACTTCCATCAACAGTGTTTATCAAAGAGAGAGATCAACGGCATCAAAAAAAGCCATCCAATTTTGTGTTTTAAATGTTTTGATTTTTAATTCATTTTGTTGCAGATGCTTGACAGACTTGGTCAGCATACCAAAATGTTCATCATGTAGACAAGCTCTAGAAGGATTTCAAACCATGCAAAAGCTGCTTTTAGGATCGACTGTCGTTACCTTGCAGCTGGCTGGGGTTCCTCTGACATGACAGTTCGAATTATTTTGGCAGTTGCAGCACCTCAGTGCTAGTCTATGTTACATTCTGAAAGATGCAGAGAGCAACTCATATTCAAAGACTATGTGCATTCAAAAATAGACTGAAAGAATCAGAAGAGAGTGTTAAAAAGATCTGCTCAACTCCATGTGTATAGAATGTGTAAATAGATTCAAAATGTACATATGCCTATCATTGTAACAAGAATAAATAATATATTTTATTCATGTGTTTTGGATTGTATTTTTAAACATAGCTTTTGGTAACAAGTATTAAAGTTTGCTTTGACTTGGCTGCGTTTACAAAGCTACAAGTAAAGTAAACTGTATCATAACTGGAGTCGCTATTATTTCCGATGGTGCAATTTCCTACAGCCACATCATTTTACATCGATTTCAAGGATGATAATTTGTGCGATCATTTTGTATGACTGCGTCGCAACTTCACAAAACGACGAGAGACGCTCCTCAACGATATTGTAGAGGGTAATGCGATTGGTACGCGATTCTCTGCTGACAACTCTTGGCTAATGCCGGCCATTGCCATTGATAATCATGTCCGAGTTGACACATCTTCAAGTGGATCAATCTACAATTTTGTATATAAAATTTCACTTCGGATGACATTTCCATGGTGGAAACAGGCCAACACATGGAGGCGCAAAGGCATGTCTACACTAATGTCATCCGAAGTGACACTCTTAAAATGAAGCAATTTTTGGGTTGATTTCTTAGTGGTCAAAAAAGAATGAAAAAACAGAGCGTAAAAGTAAAGCAAGATGAAGAAAAGGAACATTGATAAAATAGCAGAATGTTGTCTAAAAAATGCAATTTAGGGAAAGAAACTATGCCACGTGGCCATTTGGCAAATAATGCACAAATTCAACTAAATTTTATTTATTTATTTATTTATTTATCTAATGCTCACTTAGGACCTTGAGAGGCCATGGAGCACTAATATTTAGCGTTATAAAAAATGATCTGTGTATCCACCTTGCTTATATCTCTCCTAACAAATATGGTTCCAAATTCAACCAATCTTTGGAAAGTCTTCCATGTGTATCTTTGAACTCATGTCTAATATGCCATAAAAGCCGAAAGCAAATGTAGAAATGTGCCCCATCTTGTACATCTCCCCAACCACATCTGCACACTTCCCTGCCTCCCATGGGAACTGAACCACACCTTTACTTCAATTCCCGGCCGATGAGAACCGGTTCTCAGACTGGCTATAATTTGTTTATATGCTTTTGAATATGTCCAACACAAGTAAGCTTGGCTGTTGTAATCTATAATGTCATGGACTTCTCCTCTATAGTGTACCATTCTACTACCACGGGCAGCCCATAAGTATTAATCTGCAAGTCTTTCCAATGGGCTTTGCCTCCTTTTTGCTCTCCCCACCCTTTTTTTTCTTTAGGGCAGGTTGTTTTATATTGCATTTAGAAAAGATACATATTTACCTCTCTGTCTTATCGTGAATAGTTTGGCCTTTTAATCGGCCAATCATGGATTATAGTTTCCATGATCCAAAAATAGATTAGACTTTAAATGTATATTATAAAGATCCTATAATTTAATCTTCAAGGTGTCCGGCATATCCTATATTGTTAGCCTTGTGCACAAAAAATCCAAATTTCTTTTCCTTCCTTCTTATGCTACATCTAAGATATCCTCAGAGTGTGAAATCCAAAGATATCATGCTTTCCTAACATCTTCAACATCATGTCCGCGGGTCCTCGCAGAGTATAATTGGTGAAGTCAAATAGCAGAGCACACGAGCCCTGCCTTTTTGCCGCCATTTATGAAACAGTTTTCAAAGTGTAGCTTCGAGCTATTGAACCTCTATAATTCCATGTTTTTCAAAGACCTTTTTTATTGCTTTGGCATGTGTACCATTTCACTTTTCCAACATTTTGAAAGTTTTCGCTCAGAGTCAAAGTTGGGACTTCTCTTCATCATCATACTCTCAAGATAACCCATCGCTTCTAGCAACTCCCAAATCCTATTGAGTCTCTTCAACTCGTCCGGTAAAAAACATCATCATACATATATAAATTAGTAACATAAAAATCATATGATCCTTTGGAATCTACCAAGCCTATCTCATGCTTTATCATATTTCTTCCCTTTTAGCAACTTGAGCCACAATCGAGTCTATTAATGTGCGAAGGAAAGTTTTTTCATCCGGTGTAGGGAAGGGTCTTCTTTTTCGTGTTCCTATGTTTCCATACCACCCAACAAACTTATAGCTCGGTAATATTCCGATTATACTATTAGCATCCAAAAATCTTAACTTATTGGTTTTGGAAAAAGAACCTAGGTTTTATCTCAGGCACCAAAATTCCAAAATTCAGTTACCTTTAGACATGTGAAAACATGATTCGAAGTCTCCCTTTCTCCACATCCTAATGGGCATAATGGGGAAATTGTACGGGCATATTTTGCTCTTCTTACATTAATAGGTAGGCTTTTGATGCAAAACTAACCATCTGAAGGTTTTGAGTTTGTTGGCAGTATAACATTGGCATTAGCTTTAGCTAATCTTTCTTCATCACATTGCCAGAGAGAATTGGCCTGAGAGGGCTTATGTACCATAAGAGCTTGATAGATTTTTTGACTTAATATATTTTTTTCCATTTAATTGCCATTGATTCGAGTTAGCACTAGGTTCATCCTATATATCCACTTTCTCCATAATTGTATTGAATATGATTTTGTCAATACTCAATCCCTTGGTAATCTCTGCTACTTCTTCCCATGTTCTCCATCTGTTATCCACTCTTAGATCTTCAACTAAGCCCTGCTTCATGCCGCTGCATATACTTTTGAAGGTGTTTAAAGGCTAAACAACCTATGTCTTCAGAGGTCATAACTGGGTGCCAAAAGAAATGAATTTCCTTACATCTAGCATCTATATCAGGTGGCCTATAACATAAGCTTACCTCATTCCAGGCTTCCAGGATTCTCTTCATGGTCTTAGATGTTCCTGACCATGGTTTGATCTGGAAGAAAGCTGAACCTGGAAGTTCATGCTTCAAGGTAGGGCTGCCTAGTATTTGGGATTTTTCAATCCAATATTTTACTAAGTTGAGTGTTGGAGATGGTCTTGGGCAATATAGAGCTCTCCAAATCATTTTGGTACCAAGGCTTGGGCTCGAATGAATAGATATTTACATCCAAGTCCCCCTTCCTTCTTAGCTTTGATTAAGCTTGTCCATGCAACTTTGTGTGCTCCCTACCATTAAATTTCCTTACTGCTACCTCAATTTGGTTGTATGAGGCTTTGTCCCCAACAATAGCTGAAGAGAAGTAGACATGTGTCTAAAGACTGCATTGACAATTTCTACCCGCCCCGCCAAAGGATAGAGTAGATGGATATTTGGTGAGCTTCGCTTTTATTCTCGGATACTATGGGCTCCCTATGTGCCATGCGTGGGCCCTTGTTTAGGACTAGGGGAATACCTAAAATAGTAGTGGTTGCATTTTTGTCCAACACCTTGATTCCTTTGAATTGTTTTCTCCTGGGTATCCAAAATAATAGGACTTTTGTGCACATTCGATTGTAACTCCTAAAACTTTCTCAAGTCATGCCGATTTCTTCCGAAAAGTTCTCCAAGCTTTTATCTCCATATTTAAGAAAGACAAAGCGTGTTATCCGTGATTGCATTAATGGTGAATGGGCCATGATTTCTGGCATCTCAAAACTGGTTATTTCTTTACGCATTTTGTAAATGTGTAGCCATCCTAGTGACAATTTCTACTACTATTAGGGACGGAATGGGGCTGATGGATAACCTTATCTCCTCCACGCCTAATTACAATTTAGTTGGACCGCCATTAATAATTAAAGTTGAGGAAGATGTAGTGTTAAAGGTCCATACTACGATATACTTCTCCTTGGAATCCTAAATGCTTCATTGCTTTTCCAAAAATTGCCAACTAATTGTATCATATGCCCTTTTGAAAATCTAATTTAAGTAACAAACATATACGAACCGGATATTTCATCCCAATGAAGACGCTCAACCGCACCAATATAGTTTTCAAAATATTCCTTTGGGGAAAAAAAAGCTTGGCATGGGCTTATAAGATTGTCTGGGCATGGCTTCATCCTATTGGCTAATATTTTGGCTAGAATTTTGTAGGTTGTATTTGTTAGTGAGATAGGCCTCCAGTCCGCCAACTGTATGGGATTCTCCACCTTAGAAATCAATGTGATGTGTCCAACATTGATGGCAGGATTTAGCTTTTTCGCCTTCCATGCTCCCTGTATGAAGGTGACAATGTCATCTTCCATGAGATCCCGGAATCTCATAAAATTTTGGCTGAAATCCATTAGGCCCTAGGCTTTTTCCCAATTAGCCATAGATTTGAGGGTCTCCCAAATCCCCCCCTCCCCCCCTTTTTTTTTCTGAAGGCAATGTATTTTTATATTTTATTAATAGAAGTGGTTCAAAGACCTTATTACAAGACTCCTCCAGAGCCAGATAGGAAGAATTATATCAGTCATTAGAACACATAAAACAGCATGTAACAAAATATCAAGTACTTAGGTTGGAACCCCCTCGACCTCTTCTTTGCTCTAAGTACGGGGCACTACTGGTTTCCATCACATCTAAGCAGCGTGACCACAACCTCTTCCCCAACAGCAAATACTATGGAAGAAGGTTCCTTGCTTTTCCACTGTTATTTTGCTTCTGCTCCTGTCCACATGCTTCTACTAGGCCTCCAAAAAGAACTGCTCAAAGATATGACAATTTAAGCACAACACTCCCGTAGGCCATCCTAGCCAATAATGTTATGCAAAAGGCCCATATCTGCTGCTAAAATCAGAGCCTGCATTCCCATGAAGATCCTCTCCCAAATTTCTCTCATCCGCATGTTCAATATATCTCAGATCTTCTTGGGATTGTAGTTTCTTAGTAATCATCTCAAAATACTCCTCAAGAATGTGATCCTATACTTGATAATTGTCAAATATTTTGCTATATTCCGATATGAAAAAAATCTTCTATATCTTGTTGCTTCTCTAGAATAACTCCTCTTTGTTGTTTTGACTGAACAATACCATTTTTGACCATTCTACTTTTTGTTGTTCTAAAGAAAAAGGCCGAATTTCCTTTATCTATGACATTGATATATTTGCACTTGCTTTTTATTGCCAAAGCTTTAGCTTCAGTTTCCTCCACCAGATTCACCTTTTTGTCCAATTCTTCTTCCTGTTGTTGTAGTATGTCATCATTTTTATCTTGGAATAATCTGCTTCTTATATTCTTCATCTCATATATAAATTTTGTTTTTCTTTCTTCCTCTTTCTGGCCCATTCTTTCCTCCAATTTTTAATCCATCCTTCGACTTCCTTCATTTTCTGAATGAAGGATTTCAGAGATTCATTTTTGGTACTAAGCTGGAGTAAAACATCTTATAAGCCTCATTTAAAGACTTATTGTCCAGAAGGCCCGTGTTCAATTTAAAGGGAATATTCAATCCCCCCTTTTTTTGCTTGTATTCTCCCTTGTAGTATTTGGGGGTAGTGGTCTCGAGATTGAGTTTTCCCATGTCTCATGTTATGATGACATCATCCCATGAGATTAGGCTTTTATTGCGTATGTAAAATCATCCAATAGGCGTGATGTTCTTTCCTCTTTCTTCCTTTTATTGCTCCACGAGAACATATTTGAGGAGGAGGGAGGAACGTATGAGAATAATTCCATTAAAGATTCCTATGCTTATCTTTCTTTCCTAGCCATATTTAACTTTTTTTCCAATTTCTGGTTCCATGTGGAAGTATTATTAAAATCCCCTACCATTCGCCAATTATCCACTTTCTTTTGCTGAATCCATTGTAGAATTTGTTGCCATTGCTTTTCTCTCTCATTTGATTCCGTTGATGCATAGACATTAATTATGCCTAATTTTTCCTTCCTTTTTCTAATATAGCCACTGTCCATCGACTTGTTTGGTGGCTGAACTTTTTTAGGCAATTATATCCAGTCCATACCATAAATATCCCTCCCTTTGTACCATCTACAGGTGTTCATACAGAATCCCCTCTTGCTATTATCCATTCTCCTAGTCTAGAGGCTTCAAATGAAAGGAGTCTGTGTTCTCGCATCAGAATTATATCTGCCTTCATCACTCTTAGAGCAATCAGTGCTCTTTTCCTTTTGAGGGGGCCTTTAATCCCTCTCATATTCCAAGTGACTATCTTCATGCATTATATTTCTTCCTTTCTTATACTCTCAGGTTTCTTGCAGGACTGTTTGCAGTAAAGTGAACTTTCTTACCACCCTTTTTTGTTGTATAAGGGGTGTAGAATTTATCCCATTCATTAGTTATTCCACAAGGACTTGTAGGGATCAGACCCTGGCCTTGTGATCCCCTGGAAGGCATATCTTTGGACTTATTGGGCTATTGCACTTGTCAATTCCCAGGCCAGTAGGACTTGTAAGATTCTGCTCGAGTGAAGAGATCACCACCTGTCCTCCACTTTGACGGCTTATAGTCACATTATTATTGCATTCACTCTTCTCTTACTCTATCTCACCAACATCCGAGAATTTGAGATCTTTAGTGCCTCCTATGGAGTCCCCATCCTCCATTGGGGATCTTGTAAAGAATTTATACCTTTTATTTTCTGCTGTAGTTTTAGGCATAAGAAACTCGGCTGGGGTATCAGGAACCATCTCTACTTCTTGATCCACTTCTTGGTCCACCAAATTTTCTATCTTTTCCATTAGTTCCAGTAATATATTGTGCATTTCCTTTTCTAGTTCTGTTTCTTCTTATTTGTGGAGAAAATAAGATTATTAGTTATTAAGGGAGATAACTCTTTAGATGTCTCTCCCTTGACCAATCTGGTACCTCCAGTAGAGAAATCTGAGTCAGAAGATTTTGGGTATTTATTTATTGGAGGAGCACTCGACTTATTTATCATCAAGGTGTTTTTCCTTAACAAATGTGCTGGAGTTTCAATCATACTCTCTTTCTGAATTATTTGTTTCCCCTTGAATGGATTAAGCTCTCGACCTTTTGTTACTTGGAATTCACTGATAAAACAAATCTTACCTTGATCACTTGGGATTCACAAGGCAGATGAGATGAACAAGAATAAGCAAATCGGGATTCAAGAAACTTTTATAGAACAATGCCCATCATACATTGACTATATACCAATTGCTTAGCACAAAAGATGAAGAAATTGTGGCAACGGCCTTATGACAAGATATAGTGGAAAACGCTCTAGCAATTGATTAGGAAAAGTGTTACAACAAGTGCTGCACAACAAGATATAAGGATTTCTCCGAATATGATCAAAGCAAGACTTAAAAGACAAGTTCTTGCTCGATTTCACAGAGATAAACAAGTTCGAAACAAGAAATTCTCAGATCATTCAAGATCATTGAAAGAACATAGAAATATTTTTCTGGCGCCCAAATGCTTGAAAGAAGAAAATACCGCCAAATGGAGCCCCTTTTTTTTGTTGTTTTCCTTCCTTTATCCTTCATCGGCCAATTCCCGAGATGCACAGAACGACCTTTTTGTCGACACCGAGTTGTTCCGGGTGCCATAAAAGCCGATTCGATCATGCGGATCCACAATAAAGTCTCGAGCTAACCGCATTTTGCACTGTTCAACGGATCTTCAAAAACATACGTTTTGAAAAAACTCGAAAACGAACCCTAAACCACTTAATAATAGAACATAACAATAATATGTTGGCTACTCCACAATAGTCTAGCTTTGAAATAGTCTTCAGTTTGAACCATCACTATACCATGGTACCTCCTCCATGGCCATGTCAAATATCAAATTTAACATGAGGTGTTCCAACACACCAGGACTTCTCTGTAACCCAAAGCGCATTCAGCAATTCTGTGCCATAGTGACTCCCCCATGGCCATGTGAATCCGATCAATTCAACAAGAGGTGCTCCTATGCACCGGGCCTTGTGCTGCAATCTACCATCTGCCAAGTAACAAACCATTAAATTGCCCAAAACAATTGCAGAGTGTAACCATGCCCAAAACAATTAAAAATGTTGCCACCTAGTGGCAACATTTGATGCCCAAAACAAAAAACGGGCTGGTCCCCTCAGCCCATCATGGTATTAGATCCAGTATTTCTTCAGATGTTGTATATTGACAGGATTTGGTAGTTCATTTAGATGGAGATCCTGCAAAAGATAGGAGTTAGTACCAGCACGTTTTTTGACAAAATATGGACCCTTCCAGAGGTTTGCAAATTTGGGAGGATTCTTCTCGATTTTCTTATCCCAGATCAGCACCATATCCCCAGGAACATATGAACCTTGTAACCTGTTCTTCTTGTTGAAAGCAGCTTCCTCTTTTTTCTTTTTCAATGCCATTCTCTCATAAGCTTCGTCCCGGACTTCTGTCAGCTTTTCCAGCAAGCATATTCTGTGGCCTACCGCCTCTTCTATGCACAAGTTTTGTTGATAGACGAACTTTAGAGCTGGTAACTCGAGATGCACAGGTAACATGGCTTCCTCACCATACACAAGCTGGAATGGTGTCATACCCATAGAATGTTTGTGGGTAGTTCTGTAGGCCCACAAGGCATCTGTCAGCTTCAAATTCCAATCCTTTTTGTATTCTGCTACTGTTTTTTTTAAAATACCCTTGAGAACTTTGTTGGTGGATTCCGCTTGGCCATTACCCTGTGGGTAATAAGAACTACTTTTGGTATGCTTGATCCCTAGATACTGTACTAGATGCTGCATAAGATCATTTATGAAAGGTGTGCCTCGATTTCGGTAATAATATGGAAGGGTATCCCAAACCTGCCGCATATCTCCGTAAAATGAATTTATCGTGACTTTGGCGTTAGCATCCTTGAGAGGCACCGCTTCCACCCACTTGGTAAAGAGATCAGTGGCCACCAAAATATAATTATGCTGAGCAGATGAAGGGGGTTCTATTTTGCCAATGAAATCCAAACCCCACACTTGAAATGGTCCAGGTGTGACTATGCGATTTAAAGACCCAGGGTGCAAGATTTTTTGGCCATGGATCTGGCATTGATGGCATTTCTGAATATGTGCATGGCAGTCCTTGAAAATAGTGGGCCAATAATACCCATTTAGCATAATCTTCTTTGCTGTGGTGTCTCCAGAAAAATGGCCTCCACACATTTGATCATGACATTCTTTGAGGACCAACTTTTGCTCGATTTCATCCAAACATCTGAGATATGCACCTGATTTATCCGGTCTGCAAAGAATATCTCCCACAAGTGTATACTGAAGACAACGCTCCTTGAATCTCCTTGCTGCACTCTTAGTCAAACCTGCAGGCAGCTCTTGGGTTAGTAAAAACTTACAGATGGGATACTTCCAGGAGTGTATTAGATCAATCAAGGTAACTCTTTGATCTTCTTCGTCAATATCAGGGCGCACATCAGCATCCTCAAGCTCCAGATCATGGGAATAAAATGCATAAGGTATGTATAAACTCGGATTTCTTTTTGCACTGTACAACTGCACCTCCAAATCATATTCCACCAAACGAGCAGCCCACCTATAAAGCTTATCCTTTTTTTGGGACCTGTTGAAGAGAATCTTGAGTGGATTATGCTTCATGTACACAGTGACGTGTTGCCTTAGGAACAAATACCCATGCTTATCCAAGAGGAACATCAATGCAGCAGCATACTTCTCATATTTAGGATACTTTTCTTCCTCTGACCCCCATTGCTTCCCATTGAACCCAAATACTCTATTCCTTTGAGCCAGTGCCACGCCAATTGCCTTTTCTGTCACTGTGATGTATACTTGAAAGGGCTGATCTGCTTCTGGTGTACCAAGTGCCCTGCCCACTTGTAATTCTTGAAGTATAAGGTGAAAAGCTTCCTGACATTCCACTGTCCATTCAATCTGAACATACTTACTCTTCCCTTTTGGAACTGCACTTCCTGTTCTTGTCAGCCTTGTGATGGGATTTATAATGTGGGAAAAGTTCGGAATGTGCATCCTGAGAAAGCTGGTCATGCCAATGAGCCTCTTAACGTCCTTGAGTATTCTTGGGGCTGGCAAGGTCTGTATCATGTCAATCTTATCTCTTGCCACTTGAATTCCTTGGTTAGAAATCTGGTGGCCTAACAAAATGCCTTGAGGGACCCAAAAGACACATTTTTTGGGGTTCAAACAAACGTTAAATTCTTGGCATAGGAAACATATTTTTTTGATCATGAACAGCTGGTCATTGTGAGAGGTAGCAAGACATAGATCATCTAGGAAGACTCTAAAATTGGCAGATGGCAAGGTTTTAAAAATAGAGTCCATGGATCTTTGAAATACAGAAGGTGCATTCTTTAGGCCAAAAGGCATTTTAGTCATAGCATATGTTCCCCAAGGTGTTATGAAGGCTGTTTTCTCTTGGTCTCTTTCAGAAATGCTTATCTGGTTAAAGCCCGAAAAACCATCAAGGAATGAATAGCAAGCCTTACCCGCCACTGCTTGAAGCACTTCCTCCAAGAAAGGCAACGGATAAAAGTCTTTGAGTGTGCATTTGTTGAGGTCCTGATAATCAATACAGATTCTCAAGCCCCCATTCTTTTTCTCAATCCCACTGTGGGTGCTGAATCTCCACGATCAATCCTGCTGCCAACATTTTGTGGATCTCTTCTTGGATTAATGGTAACAGTGCTGGATTGACCTTCCTCAGCTTTTGGGTGACAGCTCTTGAGCCGGGCTTCAGGTTAATCTCCAACATACCATGCTCGGGTGGAATACCTTTTAATTCACTGTAATCCCAAGCAAAAATATCAGCCATTTCTTGAAAGAGTGTGGTGAGAGAAGCATACTCTGTTTCTGTGAGATGATCTCCAACAGAAATTGTCCTTTGCTGTCCTGCTTTGGATACGTGCACTTGGCGTGTATTAGCTTCTTTGCTGACGTCCATGACCAAGATGGGATGCATATGCTGGTAAGCTTCCGGATCTAAATCATCTTCATGTGTGGCACCTTGCTGGAGATGTTGGACCAAAGTTTCTTTGCAGACGCAATCAGCTTCCGAATTCAGCTCTCTGGAAATATGTTGTATGCTCCAAAGATTTGAAATCTCAGAACTTATTGAGAACTTTCTGCCTGTACACCTCCATGCCTTCGTGCTTGGCTGAGTATTCTCCGGTGACTTGTTTGCATATCAGCATGGAGTCTCCATAAATGGTAAGGTGCGTGATATTCAATGCGAGTGCTTCATCCAAGCCCAGCAATAAAGCTTCATATTCTGCTGCATTTGAGGTGATAAAAGGAATGGTTTTTCCTGCTCTTTTCATCAATGCATGGTTTTCATCCCTTATAATAATCCCTACAGATGCTATTTCAGCTTGTTTTGAAATGCCTCCGTCAAACCACAACGTGGCTTTGGCAGTGTATGGCGCTGGTAAACATGTGCTCTCATCAGGCTGGTGCATGTTGGCAGGTACCTGTAGCTGCAAATGGCCTACACCCACGGGTTGGAGCATGTCTTCCCATTCAATTAACATAGAGAACTCGTCAAGGGCGTCAATCTTGCCTTGGTTGTTATAGATAGTGACTGTCTGCTGCCCATCTGTGATTGTGCAAATCCCTTGAGACCATATTGGTCTAGCATCCACTACCTTCATCCATCTCCTCCCTAGAATTAACCCATAAGTGGTGGTGTCTTGATGATCATCTCCAAATGAGATCACCACGAAATCCGTCCCCACTCGAATGCCTTTGATTGCAACTTCAACCCCTTGCACTAAACCCAACGGCCGTACTTTCTGACTGTCGAAAGATTTCAGCAGAATTGATGCTGGTGATGTTATTTGCAACTTTAACTGAATCATTACATGGTAAGGCATGATGTTTTGACCTGATCCCCCATCTAAAAACACCTTTGGTAAAGCTACATTGTTCACGACGGCTTCACAAGAGAAGATACCTGGATCTGCCGCTCCTTGTGCTACCAAATGGGTGCTGGTGTCACTGCTCTGCTCCATTGTGTTTGACAACAACAGCTGCTTATATGATGGGGCTATCTTCAGCAAAGTACACAAATCGATGCTCACCTTCGAATTTTTCAGCAAGACTTCCAACTCGTTAGCAGGATGCTTACATGCAGGCACAGGAGAGGTTACCTCTTTAAGAATAGGCGCAGGTGCTATAACAGGAGTTTTGGGGGTCACTATCGTGTGAGAAGCAGGATCAAAGAAGGTTACCGTCTTGGGAGAAGCAGACCTGCGTGTTGTGTCCATTTGACCACGTGTTTGGACAGCTAGTATTTCTTCATTTTCTGCCTGTTCTTCATCAGTGGCTTCCACAAAAAAAGCATGACTAGGAGCATCCGAAGCAATTGATGTATTTCCCTTGCCTGTTTTTTGCATGTACTCTTTCACAAGACACCTGTCCTCCTTATGACCTACTTCTTTGCAGAAGTCACACACGGGGCATTCTTGCCCAAAATGTCCCCTTTTGTTGCATCTGGAGCATGGTCTTGCCCAGCACCTACTCTCTGGATGATTGGGTTTTAGGCAATAAGTGCAAGGTGGGCCTGAGTATGCTGGTCTGCCATATGTAGGTGTGCTGGATTGTACCTTCAATGTTTCAGCCATTTGTTTCGAGAACTCCATCAGAGTTTGCACTGTGGACTCCAGTTTGCTAGTTGCTTTAGCAACTTCAGCTGCTACTTCTTCTTTCAAGGAAGGTTTCCTTTCTTTGGCAATGGTATAGCACGCTTCTGGATCCTGTTCCCAATCAGGGAGGTAATGATCATGCATGTATGGGGGGAGGACATCATCAGCTGCAGTGAGCAACTGCTTTGAAATTTCTACTGCTTTAGCTAGGGCTTTATGTATAGAATCCAATGAGCCCATATCATGTAGCTTGCCCATTTTCCTGTATAGCTTGTAATGTGGCTTCAATCCACATATGAAGAATTCTACCAGATGGATGGTTGGCGTGTCAATCTTCTTATCCTTACACTTCAACAGATAAGTATTAAACCTTTCAACAAAAGCAGGAACACTTTCACCTTTTTTTATAACCAGTGTGGGCAATTCTTGTATAAGTCCTCCCTTTGAAACTGCAGTGCCAAATCTTTCTATGAAATTATCTTTGATTATTTCCCACTCTGTCACATTGCAACTTTCTTGGTACTGGAACCATCTTTTGGCTTCACTTCTCATAGCCAACCCGAAGACAGTAGCTGTGCTCCCTTTTCTTTTCCCGCCTTCTGCATAATACTCCTCAAATTGAGCGAGATATTCATGTGGATTTGTGGTGCCATCATATGTAGGCATTGTCAATTGGGGTGTTAACCCGATTTGGTATGGAGGTGCTGCTGAGATAACACGTCCATCACTCTGGCTATCACTTCCCTGCTCCATAATCCCTTCTTCAACAGTACTTCTTTTTGGAGGCATTAGTGCACCGAAACAACAAGAAGCAAATAAATCCCGGTAGGACCTCCAAAAAGATGTTGCACTAAATATGGACTCGGTGCAACAATCTTCAGAGAACCTAAGCGATTAGGACCTCCAGATTGGTTAGGCCAATCACGCCTAAAGATGAAAACTTTTTTGAGAGATTTGGAAATGGAATGACAACGAATCTCACCCCCTTTTTTTTGTTGTTACTTGGAATTCACTGATAAAACAAATCTTACCTTGATCACTTGGGATTCACAAGGCAGATGAGATGAACAAGAATAAGCAAATCGGGATTCAAGAAACTTTTATAGAACAATGCCCATCATACATTGACTATATACCAATTGCTTAGCACAAAAGATGAAGAAATTGTGGCAACGGCCTTATGACAAGATATAGTGGAAAACGCTCTAGCAATTGATTAGGAAAAGTGTTACAACAAGTGCTGCACAACAAGATATAAGGATTTCTCCGAATATGATCAAAGCAAGACTTAAAAGACAAGTTCTTGCTCGATTTCACAGAGATAAACAAGTTCGAAACAAGAAATTCTCAGATCATTCAAGATCATTGAAAGAACATAGAAATATTTTTCTGGCGCCCAAATGCTTCAGCAAGAAAATACCGCCAAATGGAGCCCCTTTTTTTTGTTGTTTTCCTTCCTTTATCCTTCATCGGCCAATTCCGGAGATGCCTGCAACGACCTTTTTTGTCAGCACCAGAGTTGTTCCAGGTGCCATAAAAGCCAGTTCCGATCATGCAGATCCACAATAAAGTCTGAGCTAACTGCATTTTGCACCTGTTCAACGGATCTTCAAGCTGCGACCTACGTTTTGAAAAAACTCGAAAACGAACCCTAAACCACTTAATAATAGAACATAACAATAATATGTTGGCTACTCCACAATAGTCTAGCTTTGAAATAGTCTTCAGTTTGAACCATCACTATACCATGGTACCTCCTCCATGGCCATGTCAAATATCAAATTTAACATGAGGTGTTCCAACACACCAGGACTTCTCTGTAACCCAAAGCGCATTCAGCAATTCTGTGCCATAGTGACTCCCCCATGGCCATGTGAATCCGATCAATTCAACAAGAGGTGCTCCTATGCACCGGGCCTTGTGCTGCAATCTACCATCTGCCAAGTAACAAACCATTAAATTGCCCAAAACAATTGCAGAGTGTAACCATGCCCAAAACAATTAAAAATGTTGCCACCTAGTGGCAACACCTATGAGTTACAATACTAGCTATTAGATACCTATGAGTTA
This sequence comes from Isoetes taiwanensis, assembly GCA_021234155.1. Taxonomy (NCBI): domain Eukaryota; kingdom Viridiplantae; phylum Streptophyta; class Lycopodiopsida; order Isoetales; family Isoetaceae; genus Isoetes; species Isoetes taiwanensis. The sequence continues at coordinate 28,222 of JAJEKV010000607.1, read as the reverse complement.
CACTACTAGCTACTAATAGCGGCAGTTTCTACAAAGACTCTTTCACAATGATGCAATGGTATAATGTATATAGTGCAATACTTCAAATTGTTGTGGCCAATGAATGATGCCTTGTACTCACGTCAAGGGATGTATCTTCAAGTTCATCTTTTGTCTCAGTGCTTCCAGAAACTAGAAAACTAAATTCGAGACTCCATTTCCATATGGACCTACCCCTTCCCCAAGCCTGCATTACCGCTAGTTATTTTATTCTTGCTATGGCGCTCCATATGCTATGTGTGTTCCTTATGCTCCTTGAATATTGAATTTGTAAATTAAGATGATATTTGAGTTTGAGGAGACATATGTTATTTGTTTTTAATTTTTAGGTTCAATTCTGCGAGCGTGGACCTCAGTTACGCCAGAATTATTTAGGTTCAATTCCTAGAGGGTGCCTTAATTTATTTACTTGAATTTCAATCAATTGCAAGTCCACATTGCTTGTCAACTTGAATTCCAATTGCTACTTCACACTGGTTGTGAATCTACATTACTTCCAAACTCACATTGGTTGGTCTACATCAATTGTTACATTGTTCATGTGACTTGCCTGGCAGTGGCTTTTGAGCCTTTTCCATTGTGACTTGAATAGTCAGCAGGTCCTATTGTCAATCTATCCTAGTTCTTGGGACAAGTTGGCAAAGAGGGCTTTCCACTTAGCATCTACTTGGATCATCTAGTCCATCTGGAAGAGACAAAATCTCCTCATCTTCAAGGGACGTGTCTTTTCAGATATGCAAGTGCCTAGCGATAGCGCGTAATCGCATTGTAAAGGCGTACAAGTGTTCTATTCTATTCTATTCCTTAAAGGATGACGCCAAGAGTGTTATTTGGGAGCGACATCTTCAGATTCAGACTTACACATAGCAAACAGTTGTGCTCATGGTGATATGTATATCTGCTTTTCTGTGTTATGTATGTGGTGGGTAGTGCTGCTCTAAAGGACATCTTCTCCACTGGGTTTTGAGTCCCTCATGTACTCTTTGTATTCTTTTGAGTAATAAAGGTCCACGTTCATAAAAAAAAATTAAAAAATTTGTTACATTGTTCATATTCTTTAATATGACCATTGAATTTCAATTATTCCTGTATTTGTGAAGCATGGCGTATATTTTTTTCTGCAAACTATTCTGTACTCCAACAGTCAATTTGACCATTGTGCATTTTTTCAAATTCGTCTGTATTTGCCAACCATGGCAATATCCTTTAAGGAAGTATTCATTTGGGACCTTGTATTTATACTTCCATGTATACAAATTCAATTTGTACACAAACCTAGGGATAACCATGCAGTATTTAACCACTTGGATTAGGTTTTCATAGTATATTTAGATGTTTGGTATTCTGAGACTAGGACTTGCAAGCTAATGGCCCAGATTGCTTGATTCCCAGCATATGGCAATACAATCGCCTATATGCCAATACAATGGGAAAAATGTTAATCTTCATGGAATACATATGATAATACTTTCGAGGGATCTGTTGAGGTTGGACTGAGATAATTGTCAAAGTCTAATGCCCTTGAATGGATATGGATCTTCAAGTAGGATCACTCCAAGCAAAATATAGATGTACACAAATATTAAATTAGTTTCATTTTATCGATATCTAAATCTGCTTGCTTCTTGTGCTATGGGATAAAGTGGGAAGAAAGGAAGAGTATTTGATACAACTAACTTAGAAACTTAAACTATTAAACAAATAAATGGATTATTTTTTTCCTAAAGATTGGAGTGCAATTACTTTAGTTTCAGTCGTTTGAAGTTGTTTAGATTCATTAGTTGTATCAGTATTACATGCCAAAGACTCTAATGGACGATTCACATGGAGTTGTTTTTTGTAACTGCTGGCGACGCAGCTTAACAGCAGAACCCGGCACGCGCCTTGGATATCGTGCCATCAAAATGGGCTGAAAAAATCTTTGTTCAGCACTAGATCAGCCAGAAATCAGCCCCCAAGGTTGAATTATCCTCCAGCTACATAAGTTATCCATAAAAAGTACTAAAAACAAAGTTAATGGAGTTACTAGTTAGATTTAGTTAACATAAAATTCAGATACTTACTCAGCACGCTATTGTAAAGCATATTAGAAACGTGGAAGATGATCTGGAGTCAGTATTGCAATCCAACGAACGTCGAAATTTGAACTTTCGATTAACCATTAAACCATGGCTATGGCGATCGGCCGCAATTTCCTGGTCGATTTCCTTGCACAAATATGACCATTCCTCTCATTCCGTCGGCATAGCTTCATCTGATGGCAAATCTAATTTCACCTCCTTATAGCTGCTTCGCTTTACTAGTTAACCCTGTTACTTTGCCAAAATCCCGATCCAGAGGACAAAAACTCGCTGCCCATCAACGTTTTACTCAATCTTATGCCAATCCGGCCTCTTTCCAGCCCAATATTTCGTTTCGAATTGGTCATAGAAAGAGATTAGTCTCTGCCCAAGCCACCGTTGCAGCACCTGCAAATGAGACAGAGGATATTTCTGAAGTGAACGAAGAGACAGATACAGGGGATGCAGAGGAAAAGTTTGTATGGCGAGATCATTGGTATCCTGTATCTCTTATCGAAGATTTAGATCCATCTATGCCAACCCCGTTTCAGCTGCTAGGCATGGAGCTGGTTTTATGGAAGGATCAAGGAAAATGGAGAGCTTTCTCAGACAAATGTCCCCATCGGCTTGCACCCCTCTCGGTACTGTACTATTGCTTTCTTTTAAGAGAGAATATTGGGAGAATGAGTAACATGAACAAGTCATGTTAAGAAATATGAACAAGTCATGTTAAGAAATATGAACAAGTCATGTTTGTATGGAATGTTATATATTCAAGGAAACATCTGTTTATGACTGGAAGAACCAGAATATAGGGAACAGATTGAGTAACATAAGATAAAAGAATATAAAAAAGTTTTGTTTATGTTGGTACAGGAGGGAAGGATCGATGAGGATGGTTGGCTTCAGTGTTCGTATCATGGCTGGTCATTCAAAGGAGATGGTTCATGTGGGCGGATCCCTCAGGCAGCTTCAGAAGGTCCTGAAGCAAAGGCTGTTTCATCTAAACGAGCCTGTGCTATTAGCTTTCCTACTCTTGAATCCCAAGGTTTACTCTTTGTATGGCCTGATGAAAATGGATGGGAAAGGGCCCAGAAAACTGCTCCTCCCAAGTTAATATCAAACCCTTCATTGCATCACTTTCTTCATGCTTGTTCTAGCAGATCGTATTGAAAGGTTGTTTTTATTTTTAGGTTACCAGACGTCTTCAATGACCCTCGATTTTCTACTGTCACAATACAGCGTGATCTGTATTATGGTTATGACACTCTTATGGAAAATGTCTCGGATCCTTCTCATATTGATTTTGCTCATCACAAGGTACTTCTATATCAAACGTTTACTTCAGGAATGATTGTTTATATCGTTCATTAATCTGTTCTCTCACTCCATATATAGGTGACAGGGAGAAGAGATAGGGCAAAGCCATTGCCATTTCAGGTTCAGAAAAGTGGGCCATGGGGTTTCATTGGTTCCAGTTCAAGCTCTCCAAAAATCACCTCAGAGTTTTATGCTCCATGTTATTTTGTCAATAAGTAGGAGCTTTTCCTTTCAAGCTTCTTAGTGGTAACTGATGAATTGAGATTTTAGTTTCCTATAAAGACTGAAGAATGTAGGCTCAATTACGATCTTTTGAGATTTTAGTTTTCTATAAAGATTGAAGGATGTATAGGCTCAATCAAGAATCATGATCTTTGTAAAGTACAAATTCTCGTAACAATGAGTTATTGATGAACTTTTTACTGGTTTCCAGGATCGAAATACCTGCTGGTCTACCCATAGGAGAGAAGACATGGGTGATATGGATCTGTTCATTCAATATTCCAATGGCCCCAGGCAGGACACGGTCAATAGTTTGTAGTGCTCGTAATTTCTTCCAATTCCTCATGCCTGGGTCTGCATGGTGGCAGGTGATTCTTCCTTGCATTTGCAATAAGAACCAAGTTATTTGAATCCAAATTACCTATAAAATGGTCAAAAGATCGATACAGCTTGGTAATATGGTTAGGGCTATGTTTGAGATCATTAAATAATTAAAACAATACACCTTAACCACATCTTGGTAATATAGTTAGAAGTATGTTTGACATCATTAACAAATTAGCATTCAAATTATTTGCAGCTGGTACCTCGATGGCATGAGCATTGGACATCTAACAAAGTATATGATGGGGACATGATTGTCCTTCAAGGCCAGGAAAAAGCATTTCTCTCCAGCCCTGGCGCCAATATTGCTGATGTTAACAAGCAATATACAAAGTTGACATTTACCCCTACACAGGCAGACAGGTTTGTTCTGGCATTTAGGAATTGGCTCCGACGACATGGAAACAGCGAACCAGAATGGTTTGCTGGAGTTGACAAAAGTCAGCCACTTCCATCAACAGTGTTATCAAAGAGAGAGGTAGATCAACGGCATCAAAAAAAGCCATCCAATTTTGTGTTTTTAAGTGTTTTGATTTTAATTCATTTTTGTTGCAGATGCTTGACAGACTTGGTCAGCATACCCGCAAATGTTCATCATGTAGACAAGCTCTAGAAGGATTTCAAACCATGCAAAAGCTGCTTTTAGGATCGACTGTCGTCTTTGCAGCTGTGGCTGGGGTTCCCTCTGACATGACAGTTCGAATTATTTTGGCAGTTGCAGCACTCCTCAGTGCTAGTCTATGTTACATTCTGAAAGATGCAGAGAGCAACTTCATATTCAAAGACTATGTGCATTCAAAAATAGACTGAAAGAATCAGAAGAGTGTTAAAAAGATCTGCTTTCAACTCCAATGTGTATAGAATGTGTACAATAGATTCAAAATGTACATATGCCTATCATTGTAACAAGAATAAATAATATATTTTATTCATGTGTTTTAGTTGTATTTTAAACATAGCTTTTGGTAACAAGTATTAAAGTTTGCTTTGACTTGGCTGCGTTTACAAAAGCTACAAGTAAAGTAAACTGTATCATAACTGGGTCGCTATTATTTCCGATGGTGCAATTTCCTACAGCCACATCATTTACATCGATTTCAAGGATGATAATTTGTGCGATCATTTTGTATGACTGCGTCGCAACTTCACAAAACGACGAGAGACGCTCCTCAATAACGATATTGTAAGGGTAATGCGATTGGTACATGATTCTCTGCTGACAACTCTTGGCTAATGCCGGCCATTGCCACATTGATAATCATGTCCGAGTTGACACATCTTCAAGTGGATCAATCTACAATTTTGTATATAAGAATTTCACTTCGGATGACATTTCCATGGTGGAAACAGGCCAACACATGGAGGCGCAAAGGCATGTTCACACTAATGTCATCCGAAGTGACACTCTTAAAATGTGGAAGCAATTTTGGGTTGATTTCTTAGTGGTCAAAAAAGAATGAAAAACAGAGCGTAAAGTAAAGCAAGATGAAGAAAAGGAACATTGATAAAATAGCAGAATGTTGTCTAAAATGCAATTTAGGGAAAGAAACTATGCCACGTGGCCATTTGGCAAATAATGCACAATTCAACTGAAATTTTTATTTATTTATTTATTTATTTATCTAATGCTCACTTAGGACCTTGAGAGGCCATGGAGCACTAATATTTACAACGTTATAAAAAATGATCGGTGTGTATCCACCTTGCTTATATACTCTCCTAACAAATATGGTTCCAAATTCAACAATGCTGGAAAGTCTTCCATGTGTATGCTGAACTCATCTCTAATATGCTCATAAGCTGAGCAATGTAGAAATGTATGTGCCTCATCCTGTACATCTCCCCAACCACATATCTCACACTTCCTGTCTCCCATGGGAACTTTGAACCACCTGCCTACTTCAATTCCCAGACGATGAGAACTGGTTCTGTACCTGGCTATAATTTGTTTATATGCTTTTGGAATATCTGAACACAAGTAAGCTTGGCTGTTGTAATCTATAATGCTGTTGACTTCTCCTCTATAGTGTACCATTCTACTACCTGGGCAGCCCATAAGTAATCTATTGCAAGTCTTTCCAATAGGGCTCTTGCCTCCTTTTTGCTTTTACTCCCCCACTTTTTTTTTCTTTTTAGGCAAGGTTGTTTTATATTGCATTTAGAAAAGATACATATTTACCTCTGTCTATCGTAACAGAGTTTGGCCTTTTTAATCGGCCAATCATGGATTATAGTTTCCATGATCCAAAAATAGATTAGACTTTAACAGATATTATAAAGCGGATCCGATAATTTAACGCCCAAGGTGTCCAGGCATATCCTATATTGTTAGCCTTCAGGCACAAAATCCAAATTTCTTCCTTCCTTCCTGCTTATGCTACATCTAAGATATCCTGTAGTGTGAAATCCAGTACATCATGCTTTCCTAACATCTTCAACATCATGTCCAGGTCCTCAGTAGTATAATTGGTGAAGTCAAATAGCAGGAGCACACGAGCCTGCCTTTTTTGCTGTCATTTATGAAACAGGTTTTCAAAGTGTAGCTTCGAGCTATTGAACCTCTATAATTCCATGTTTTTCAGCACCTTTTTTATTGCTTTGGCATGTACCATTTCACGCCTCAACATTTTGAAAGTTTTTTCCTGTTCTGTAGTCGAAAGTTGGGACTTCTCTTCATCATCATACTCAGCATAACCCATCGTTCTAGCAACTCCCCCAGTCCTATTGAGTCTCTTCAACTCGTCCACATGTGTATAAAACATCATCATACATATATAAATTAGTAACATAAAAATCATATGATCCTTGGAATCTACCAAGCCTATCTCATGCTTTATCATATTTCTTCCCTTTTAGCAACTTGTGAGCCACAATCGAGTCTATTAATGTGCCAAGGAAAGTTTTTTTCATCCAGTGTAGGGAAGGGGTCTTCTTTTTCGTGTTCCTATGTTTCCATACCACCCAACAGCTTATAGCTCTGGTAATATTCTGGATTATACTATTAGCATCCAAAAATCTTAACTTATTGGTTTTGGAAAAAGAACCTAGGTTTATCTGTGCAGTCCAGCTCCAAAATTCAGTCACCTTTAGACATGTGAAAACATGATTCGAAGTCTCCCTTTCTCCACATCCTAATGGGCATAATGGGGAAATTGTACGGGCATATTTTGCTCTTCTTACATTAATAGGTAGGCTTTGATGCAAAACTAACCATCTGAAGGTTTTGAGTTTGTTGGCAGTATAACATTGGCATTAGCTTTAGCTAATCTTTCTTCATCACATTGCCAGAGAGAATTGGCCTGAGAGGGCTTATGTACCATAAGAGCTTGATAGATTTTTTGACTTAATATATTTTTTTCCATTTAATTGCCATTGATTCGAGTTAGCACTAGGTTCATCCTATATATCCACTTTCTCCATAATTGTATTGAATATGATTTTGTCAATACTCAATCCCTTGGTAATCTCTGCTACTTCTTCCCATGTTCTCCATCTGTTATCCACTCTTAGATCTTCAACTAAGCCCTGCTTCATGCCACTGCATATACTTTTGAAGGTGTTTAAGGGCTAAACAACCTATGTCTTCAGAGGTCATAACTGGGTGCCAAAAGAAATGAATTTCCTTACATCTAGCATCTATATCGGGGGCCTATAACATAAGCTTACCTCATTCCAGGCTTCCAGGATTCTCTTCATGGTCTTAGATGTTCCTGACCATGGTTTGATCTGAAAGAAAGCTGAACCTGGAAGTTCATGCTTCAAGGTAGGGCTGCCTAGTATTTGGGATTTTTCAATCCAATATTTTACTAAGTTGAGTGTTGGAGATGGTCTTGGGCAATATAGAGCTCTCCAAATCATTTTGGCAGCCAAGGCTTGGGCTCGAATGAATAGATATTTACATCCAAGTCCCCCTTCCTTCTTAGCTTTGATTAAGCTTGTCCATGCAACTTTGTGTGCTCCCTACCATTAAATTTCCTTACTGCTACCTCAATTTGGTTGTATGAGGCTTTGTCCCCAACAATAGCTGAAGAGAAGTAGACATGTGTCTAAAGACTGCATTGACAATTTCTACCCGTCCTGCCAGTGATAGAGTAGATGGATATTTGGTGAGCTTCTGTTTTATTCTGGATACTATGGGCTCCTATGTGCCATGCAGGCCCTTGTTTAGGACTAGGGGAATACCTAAAATAGTAGTGGTTGCATTTTTGTCCAACACCTTGATTCCTTGAATTGTTTTCTCCTGGGTATCCAAAATAATAGGACTTTTGTGCCTGTTCAGTGCAACTCCTAAAACTTATTCAAGTCTGTCGATTTCTTCCAGAAAGTTCTCCAAGCTTTTATCTCCATATTTAAGAAAGACAAGCGTGTTATCTGCATACTGCACAATGGTGAATGGGCCATGATTTCCTGGCATCTCCAAACTGGTTATTTCTTTCTGCATTTGTAAATGTGTAGCCATCCTAGTGACAATTTCTACTACTATTAGGACAGGAATGGGGCTGATGGATAACCTTATCTCACTCCACGTCTACGTTACAATTTAGTTGGACTGCCATTAATAATTAAAGTTGAGGAAGATGTAGTGTTAAAGGTCCATACTTTCTGATATACTTCTCCTTGGAATCCTAAATGCTTCATTGCTTTTCCAAAAAATTGCCAACTAATTGTATCATATGCCCTTTGAAAATCTAATTTAAGTAACAAACATATCTGAACTGATATTTCATCCCAATGAAGACGTTCAACTGCACCAATATAGTTTTCCAAAATATTCCTTTGGGGAAAAAAAAGCTGATTGGCATGGGCTTATAAGATTGTGCAGGCATGGCTTCATCCTATTGGCTAATATTTTGGCTAGAATTTTGTAGGTTGTATTTGTTAGTGAGATAGGCCTCCAGCCGCCAACCTGTATGGGATTCTCCACCTTAGAAATCAATGTGATGTGTCCAACATTGATGGCAGGATTTAGCTTTTTCGCCTTCCATGCTCCCTGTATGAAGGTGACAATGTCATCTTCCATGAGATCCCAGAATTCCTCATAAAATTTTGGCTGAAATCCATTAGGCCCTAGGCTTTTTCCCAATTAGCCATAGATTTGAGGGTCTCCCAAATCCCCCCCTCCCCCCCTTTTTTTTTCTGAAGGCAAGGTATTTTTATATTTTATTAATAGAAGTGGTCCAAAGACCTTATTACAAGACTCCTCCAGAGCCAGATAGGAAGAATTATATCAGTCATTAGAACACATAAAAACAAAGATGTAACAAAATATCAAGTACTTAGGTTGGAACCCCTCGACCTCTTCTTTTTTGCTCTAAGTACGGGGGCACTCTACTGGTTTCCATCAAGACTAGAGCAAATAACCACAACCTCTTCCCCAACAAAGAAATACTATGGAAGAAGGTTCCTTGCTTTTCCACCAACGTTATTTTGCTTCTCGCTCCCGTCCACATGCTTCTACTAGGCCTCCAAAAGAACTGCTCAAAAGATATGACAATTTAAGCACAACACTCCCCTGTGAGGGCCATCCTAGCCAATAATGTTATGCAAAAGGCCCATATCTCTGCCGCTAAAATCGAGCCCCGTGATTCCCATGAAGATCCTCTCCCAAATTTCTCTTTCATCTGGCATGTTCAATATATCTGCATCTTCTTGGGATTGTAGTTTCTTAGTAATCATCTCAAAATACTCCTCAAGAATGTGATCCTATACTTGATAATTGTCAAATATTTTGCTATATTCCAGATGAAAAAATCTTCGATATCTTGTTGCTTCTCTAGCTGAACTCCTGCTGTTGTTTTGACCTGAACAATACCATTTTTGACCATTCTACTTTTTGTTGTTCTAAAGAAAAAGGCCGAATTTCCTTTATCTATGACATTGATATATTTGCACTTGCTTTTTATTGCCAAAGCTTTAGCTTCAGTTTCCTCCACCAGATTCACCTTTTTGTCCAATTCTTCTTCCTGTTGTTGTAGTATGTCATCATTTTTATCTTGGAATAATCTGCTTCTTATATTCTTCATCTCCGCATATAAATTTTGTTTTTCTTTCTTCCTCTTTCTGGCCCATTCTTTCCTCCAATTTTTAATCCATCCTTCGACTTCCTTCATTTTCTGAATGAAGGATTTCAGAGATTCATTTTTGGTACTAAGCTGGAGTAAAACATCTTATAAGCCTCATTTAAAGACTTATTGTCCAGAAGGCCCGTGTTCAATTTAAAGGGAATATTCAATCCCCCCTTTTTTTGCTTGTATTCTCCCTTGTAGTATTTGGGGGTAGTGGTCTGAGATTGAGTTTCCCATGTCTCATGTTATGATGACATCATCCCATGAGATTAGGCTTTTATTGCAGATGTAAAATCTGTCCAATAGGCAGTATGTTCTTTCCTCTTTCTTCCTTTTATTGCTCCACGAGAACATATTTGAGGAGGAGGGAGGAACGTATGAGAATAATTCCATTAAAGATTCCTATGCTTATCTTTCTTTCCTAGCCATATTTAACTTTTTTCCCAATTTCTGGTTCCATGTGGAAGTATTATTAAAATCCCCTACCATTCGCCAATTATCCACTTTCTTTTGCTGAATCCATTGTAGAATTTGTTGCCATTGCTTTTCTCTCTCATTTGATTCCGTTGATGCATAGACATTAATTATGCCTAATTTTTCCTTCCTTTTTCTAATATAGCCTGGCTGAACTTTTTTAGGCAATTATATCCAGTCCATACCATAAATATCCCTCCCTTTGTACCATCTACAGGTGTTCATACAGAATCCCCTCTTGCTATTATCCATTCTCCTAGTCTAGAGGCTTCAAATGAAAGGAGTCTGTGTTCTCGCATCAGAATTATATCTGCCTTCATCACTCTTAGAGCAATCAGTGCTCTTTTCCTTTTGAGGGGGCCTTTAATCCCTCTCATATTCCAAGTGACTATCTTCATGCATTATATTTCTTCCTTTCTTATACTCTCAGGTTTCTTGCAGGACTGTTTGCAGTAAAGTGAACTTTCTTACCACCCTTTTTTGTTGTATAAGGGGTGTAGAATTTATCCCATTCATTAGTTATTCCACAAGGACTTGTAGGGATCAGACCCTGGCCTTGTGATCCCCTGGAAGGCATATCTTTGGACTTAATTGCACTTGTCAATTCCCAGGCCAGTAGGACTTGTAAGATTCTGCTCGAGTGAAGAGATCACCACCTGTCCTCCACTTTGACGGCTTATAGTCACATTATTATTGCATTCACTCTTCTCTTACTCTATCTCACCAACATCCGAGAATTTGAGATCTTTAGTGCCTCCTATGGAGTCCCCATCCTCCATTGGGGATCTTGTAAAGAATTTATACCTTTTATTTTCTGCTGTAGTTTTAGGCATAAGAAACTCGGCTGGGGTATCAGGAACCATCTCTACTTCTTGATCCACTTCTTGGTCCACCAAATTTTCTATCTTTTTCCATTAGTTCCAAAGAATATATTGTGCATTTCCTTTTTCTAGTTCCGCTTTCTTCTTATTTGTGGAGAAAATAAGATTATTAGTTATTAAGGGAGATAACTCTTTAGATGTCTCTCCCTTGACCAACTGGTACCTCCAAAGAGAGAAATCTGAAATCGTAAGATTTTGGGTATTTATTTATTAAAGGAGCACTCGACTCATTTATCATCAAGGTGTTTTTCCTTAACAAATGTGCTGGAGTTTCAATCATACTCTCTTTCTGAATTATTTGTTTCCCCTTGAATGGATTAAGCTCTCGACCTTTTGGGCTTATAGGGGCATTGGATATCTCCAACACCTGGCCATTTGATCTTATAGGATCCTTGGATTTATCCATTCTCTGGCCAATAGGGCTTATGAGTACCTTAATTTGGCTTGTCATTCTTTCATGTTCCTATTTCTTCTTCCATTCTCTTCTCATAATCTTCCTTTCCTTCTGTCCTTCTTCCAATCTCCTATCTATCTCTTTAGTTTTCTGTTTCCTTGCTTTTTTATACGCACTTCCATTTTTGTTTTTCCTATTTTCCTTGTTGGAGTCCAAGATGTCTCTTCATTGATTTCTTTTGTAGGTTCCATGGTGCTGATATGAACTGGGACAGTTTTGTCCCTTTGTTGCTTCATCCATTTTCCTTGGCAAACTCCTCCTCCATGTAGTCTGAATCCACATATATTGCATAGTGGAGGAAGTCCTTGCCAGCTTAAGTAGAGGCTTTTGGTTTCTCCGAAAAAATCCTGGTACTCAATTTGTTTTGGGATATCTTTTATAATGTCCAATTGTACCCAAATTTTTGGAGCTCTTTCAAGTACCCCTTCCCAGCCAATATATTCTTCTATTCTAGAAAATAAAGTTTGAAATATTTCTTCATGCCAGTACATCAGGTTTAATCTTGTTACTGTGCAAGAAGCCGGGTGGAAAAGCTGTTTTAGATTTCTCGGACAGAACTTGGCATTCCACTTTTGAAAATAAAGCAGGGTGTTAGCTTTATACATTGTTCCTTATTTTAGGAGGAACTGCACGGAAATTTTTGTTCCCACATTCTACTACAAAGAAGGGGAATTCTAGCCAATATATCCCAGATATTTCTACATTTTTATCCACTTTTTGGATTTCAGATTTCAAGTGACCTAGTTTGACTCCTTGTCGGATGCATTCAATCACAGCTCGGGCCTCTATTTCCTTAAGCCTAGTTGGAATGTACCAATGTTTTAGTTTAGGAATACCTCTGAACTCATGTATAGATCTTCTTTCCTGCTTCTCCAGAATATGTCTTTGTCCCTCATTGATCTGCTCCAGGATCGGGGTCACCAGGTGTGACTGCATCAGTACTGGCGAAAGTGTTTGTGTTCGAGATCTCGGCTTGTCCTCCTCCGTCATAGTTGGGATGAGGCAGTTTCCGCAGGTATAATATTTTTTAAGGCTTCCATCCCTCTCTTTATGCCCATTCACACTCTCTAACATTTCAAAGATTTGTGTTTGCATCTGATATGATAGGTTTGCAAAGAGTTGCATCATTTGCAGTCGAAGATCTACCCTCTTCAAGTGGGTTGTACCCGATCCTTGGGAAATATATGTCCCAGTTCCACCTATCCCTATCCCATGTTGCACTACAATCTTTGCAGTCCCAATCATGTTGTCCTATTGCTGAATCATTGTTTCCACTGCATTCTCATAACATCCTGTCCCTTTATCTGTAATCTGTCTCATATCTTGCCCATATTGGGCCTGATCACTTACCATTTTCTCCTCTAAACCCTAAACACCTAAGCGCTCCTTCCTTCTTCACATTTACATAAGTAGTTGGCATGTCTTTTTCTTATGCACTACCTCATTGTCTAGGGCTTTGTTTTTTGAAAGAGTTGTCAATGACAGTCTCAAGCAAGAATGTGTGTTTCATTTGTTATACCATGTTGTGAATATTACTGGCCAATGTTGCTTGTAGAACTATGCTGCAAACATTCTTGATAATGAAAAGTATAATATAGAGGTGCTACGTGATATGGTCTATGGGGTATGGAATAAAGCCCGTAAAGATTGGGATATGGTCTATGGGGCTTGTTCGGTGGAATAAATTAGCAATTAAGAGATCTTGTGTAAAGATTGGGATGCATTGGATAATGATTTCTATGAAGGATCCTCTTTTGATGTGCTTGTTGTATTCCACATGTTTAGTGGCTAGTCCATTGATTAGCAATTAAGAGATCTTGTGTAAAAGTCTCGGGGTCCATTGGTAAACTTTTCATGTACTAGTTATCGTGGAGATATGTCCTCATAACTTGAAAACAAAGTGAAGAACCATCATTCAATTAAATGGCATGACGTCTTTATACTAAATTTCATATTGCATGTTTTTAGTAGCATATTCAAATCTCACATTTCTCCCTCAGAGGTGTTGTGTCAATATAACATTTGGATCAAAAATTTACATAGTTATTCAATTCCTTCAAGCACCCCATTGATGTATTCTTCACATGTTTGAGGTCAAGCATTTCGAGGAAGGGGTCCAGGAATTGATATGATCCAAGCATCTCGAGGAAGGGGAGGAATTGATATGGTCAATGGGGTATAGAATAAACCCGCTTTTAAAGGTCGGGATAGTGAACCCCAACCACACCGGATATGTATCTAAATCTGGCGGCTTTACTACCACAAATTGGTGGCATTCCAAGTCAGTGGAAGGTTCATAAGCATCCATGCCTAGAAACTTTGGCCTATTGTTCTTAGGACCAACATAGTGTTTGTCGAAGGAGGAGGAGCATATTGTTTATGAATGCTACTTACGGTGTCATCAACATCCTCAAAGACCGCTAAGGTCTTCCACCTAGTTTTAGGCAACCACCCTTCTTTCAATTCATCCGAGGATGTGTCTATCTCCCCAACAAAGTTAAAATCACCTTCTTCCAAAGAAGCCACCAAGGCACGGTTGGTGTCATCTCGATTGGTTTGCCAATGCTTTATATAGTCCCGATTCCTTCCTTAGTCAATCCCAATTGCTTCACTTCTTCGGTAGGTTTTAGAGCTTTTGGTTGACCTGGAGGTATCATAGGCTTGCCATTCTCATCTCTACGCCATATTTCCTCCCTCCTCTCCACTCATCCTCCTCAAGGTCTCATCTTCCATTGGAAGATTGGAATCCCATCTCTCACCCAAAAAGTGAACTGCAGAGGCACGGAATGACCTTCAAGGTCCAATGTATAACCATCCACAAAGCTCTTCCAATCGGGCACTTCTTCTATGAGAGAAGCTATAGGGTTTGGAGTAGTGCATTCATGCAAGATTTCCATTAGCCTAGGAAAGTTGGTCACCGCCTGCTTCAAGATACAACTATATTTGCCAAATAATGCATCCACATCCTCATGGGTATGCCCGGCATAAGAAACCCTAAATTAACTCTTTCAAATATCCCCACAAATTTAAGTAGGATAGGAAAGAAAACATCCACCGTTTCTTATTTTGGCCAAAGACAATTATCAAGTTGCAAGAGAAACCTTTTGGGTAGATCTTGAGGTCTAGCACGTGAAGTTGAATCTCTAACATGTTCATTAGACCCATGCTTCCTAAACCTTGCCTTGCTTGAACTTTTCAATATTGTTAGGGTTTCCATCTAACAATGCTCTATGTAGTGCCCGGCTAGTCAGTAGGGTCCTAGAGGTGACCATTGTATCCATTTTCATAGTTTCTCAAACACCTCATGATACTCCCAATATGAAAATCTGACCATCACTCCACAATTCCAAACTAAAATGGCCATAGTAGGTTTGAGTCCGCCCATGCAAGATTGCCCCATCATTGAGATCTCAGAAGGGTATGATCTTCCACATGACTTTGGTATGTACTTGAATTGTGGAAGACAAGTCTTTTGCTGGTCCATCTTGTCATGTATAATGCATAAATAGTTATTGGGTTCCAATGCGGATAAAGTCCTCCACATCCAATAACATGATCTACATGATAGTTGGTCAGTCATATGGTCCTTCATATGCTCCCTTTATCCTAGCCCTTTGACTAGGTTGCACAGCCTTATCAAGAGTCTCCTTCAACTTAGCACATAAATTGCACTTTGCAAAGTTGTTTGAAGTTACTATGGTGACATGATTGAAATGCTTCTTCCATAACCTACTAAAGCTAGGTTGGGATATTGGAAGAATTCCCAATTCTCAAGTAGGGAATTCACTTCTTCCAAAATACTCTTTTGAGTACAATGTGATGGCAACCTTTTCTCAACAACCGCTTCTTCCCTTTTCATCCCTTCCTTTTTGTGTGGTATAAACTCGCATTGAAATCAATATATTTTTCAAATATCTCCCCGGCAGCCAAGGTCCTAGCCGTTGATCTCAACAAACCATTATTTCCATGTAAAGCAATCCTGTTCCCCTCTCCTTTGTTTTTTTGCCAATTATGCCATGAAGAAGTTGGAATTGCATGGATAGTCTCGCCATGCTTTTGCACATATCCATTTGCCTAGCAAAGGGTATCTTTTTCTGCTTTTGGTTTCTTTCATCCCGAAGTGCATACTCAAGATTGTGTACATGTAGGTCCTCCTCTCATCAATAGTGTACTCTTTGAAAAGTGGCTCTTGCTTCCACCAATTGTTCTATTGTAAAGAATTGCATACAAGCACTCCAACAACAATCTGAGCCCCTAACCTTCACCATTGTCTCACGTTTGATGTCACTAATCAACTTGGCTCTTTTGCTAGGATAATGTCTGGCAACTGATACTTCTCCCCTTTGCCTAGGTTTAGAGTTCCAACTGCCAATGGATCAATATCAAGACAATCATTGTCCCCAACAACCTCAGGCTTTGGAAAAATATAATCCTCCACAAATTGAACACTACTTATAGGCCATGCCATGATGCAAGGAACCTCCAATTGCTTGACACAACCAAAACATTCCTTGTCACCCAAACCTTTACCTTTCCAGTTGTCTTCCAACATCGAAATTGCAATACCAATATTGTCTTCCCCTAGCCTTTCATCATTAACAGCTTGACCAGGATCTACTAGCACAATGACTCCTTGGCCTACTATTTCCTTGTTGCACTTGTGCATGATTCTCACCTTCTTGTTCCTCCATTGCACCCTACTATAGAGGACTAATTATTTTTCTTCAACATTCTTGCTAGGAGTTGGTTTTTCCTTGATATTGCTCTTTTCAATATGTTGTACACCAGGAGAGGCACCATTGACCTAGGCAAATTGCACCCTTTTTAGTCAATGAGTAGGAAAAAATTATTACACCATATAAGATAAAAAAAAGTACGTACATTTATGGAATATGTAGAGGTAAATCCAATTTTTTTAAAAGCAAGAAATTCCTTGGAAATAGGTTTAATATAATAATAACAATGGGTGTAAACGAAATCATTTAAAACAAGAATTTTCGTGGCAACAACAAGGAAATGACATTTATATAAATATATCCAAATTTTAATTATCGAAAATTTGGATATATGATTACGAAAAGACATATATAACTGATAGACGTGAGAATTTATTATCCATATAATAATATACCCTAGATGATATAGCTGGCGGGAATTTCGTACGTCTGGCGTGTTATTTGAGGCAATCAATTATTCACGCTAATTTCTAATTAACCCTATATAAATCCGGTTCACGCTCTCAAGACCTCCATTCTATCCAAATTTTTTTTTCTGCCCGCCATGAAGCGTTCAGCCTCAGTGCTCGAGCTTCATGAAGAACCCGAGGTCTCTTCAAAGAGACGTCGGGTTGAAGAACCCGCTCAATTCCCCCCCTTCATAGATTTTCTTTCCCAATTCTCCTCTGATTCCGATTCAGAGGATGAAGAGGAGGAAGAGGAGGAGTTGGAGGAAGAGGAGGAGATGTCCTCTCAAGAACACATGACCGCTCTGCTTCAGGGTTGGCTTGACCCTGAAACAGAGAATGAAATCTCTGAAGAGTCGGAGGAGGAGGAGGAGGCGGAGGAAGAAGATTCGGAAGAAGGTCGACAATTCGACCAATTTTTAGAATGGTTGAGAGATGAACCAGGTTTGCATGTCTGCTTTTATTTTATTTTTTTCACCTTTCTTTCTTTTCTAACACCTTTCTTTCTTCTTTGTTGCAGACGTGGAAGATCAATGATGCAGATCCCGGGCAGCCCCTTTTTTTTTTTTGTTTTCTACAGAAGCTTTGGACACGCCTCCGGGCATTTTTTTCCTGTAATTTTGTGAAAAGCCTTCGGGCACCTGCTTACAAGCCTTCGGGCAGCTGTACATATAACTTTTATGAATGAAATCAAACAGTTTTCATCAAATTTTCTTCAAACAGTGTTCTTCGAACAGTTTTTCTGTACATAAAATTATTTGAATTAAATCCAACTGTTTTCTCCAATTATTTTGTCTCCTGTTTTGTCTCTGCATTTGTCTCAACAAAGTCTCCGGAACACTATAAATCAACCACATGAGAAATCTCTGATTCATCACAGTAACCATAGGGAAATTTTCCTATACGACCTAAAACAAGTCCCCAACCCTACAAGTCATTTTTTAGCCTTGATAATTTTGCCTTTAAAATCATTTTAATTTAGCCTATATAAAAATTCTAAATTCTATTTTTTCAATGCAATAAATGGAATAAAATGTCATGGAGAAATTATTGCATAAAATGCAATATTCTCCATATATACCATATACATGTCATGTCCAAGGGAAGACCAGACGCCAGCGTGTTAATTCAAGCAATCAATTATTCACGCTTAACTTATTTCTAATTATGCCTATATAAATCCATTTCACGCCTCAAAGTTCCTACATTTTCTTCCCTTCCTTCATAATGATTTGCGGTTATGCCTGGCGTGCTTGATCCGCCTCCTAAAAATCTTGGTGAGCCGATTTATTTTCAAAGAATGTTAGATGTTTGGTTTCGCAATTCCTAACTTACTAAAAGACTCGCCTTTTGTTCTCAGAAGAGACATCAGAAAGTGAGGACATCCGAATTAAAACCGTAAAAGCAGGACTAAGGTCTCAATCCGAAAAGCCTCGAATTAAATCCAAAAGCATAACTCTAACTCAAGGTTAGTTTTCATTTAGTTTTAAGTCGCATCTCAATGGCGTGTTTAATCCAAGAAGACAAGCTTTTGCATTTGCTCGAGGCAGAGGAAGCAGACAAGATGGCCAAACAAGGGATCCTAATCTCTTGTGAGGAAGAGGATGACACCAACCGCAAATTGCTCTTGGAGATTACACATAAGCAAAAGAAAGATCCGCCGGACTTACTCACCGAGAGCTACCGTGATACAAGGATACGCTCATGAAGACATGTGAACGGTGAGACATGTTTTAAATATGGTTGGCCAACCAATATAGCAGTTACGCCAATATCTATTTGCCAAGGGGTTACAAATGCGTAAGGAGGCATGTTCACTAAACCGACAAAGAAGTCACTATGTGCGGCAAGCTAGGGAATTAGTCGACTTGAAAGCTTCTAGGAGGGTCCTAGATCTAGGGAAGGATGTTCAACCTGCAGTTGTCGAAGGCATGGAGGCTTCTGTTTTTGAGAATGAACAGGACAGGGTGGCGCAGCTAGAGGTGATGAACAAGCTGAATAAATATTCTGACCATTATCCATTGGGTCTTAAGGAAACTTTTGCGATCCATGTGAAGTCCCTCATCCGTTCATCAAGCTCCATTTATGTTAGCAGAAGATATGATCCAGCACATGCCATGGAGATTGTTCAGAGCATGATTAGTAATCCAAGTCAAATGCCTATGCCAGCGGATGTGTTACCTTGGGATATGATCTCGAACAAGCCCGCTGAGTGGACAAACTTCGAGGACGTAATGTTAAAGGATAACATTAAATTCGTCGTCATCGACGGCAAAGATTCAAGAGGCACCCCTCATCGCAAAAGTAAACAAACAGGCCAAACCGCGTTCTACAATCACTATGCGTATAGGAGGTGTCGCATCTTGGATGCCAATACTTCACCTGCAGATTTGGCTGAGATTAGTGCAACTTTGAATGAAATGGGGAAGACATTTCTATACAAAAAGTAACTAACTGTATTAGGATGTTAGCACTTTCATATTCACGCCAGGCGTTCATTCAAATGAAACCAATTCACGCCAGGCGTGATTTCCTGTAATGAAACCAAATCACGCCAGGCGTGCTTTCAAATCAAACCAATTCAGCCCAGGCGTGAAATGTTAAAGCACGCCTGGAATTGATTTGATTTAAAAGCACGCCTGGCGTGATTTCAATTCATTTGAAATCATGCCTGGCGTGAATTCAACCGATTCGAAAGCACGCCTGGCGTGAATTGCATTGGTATTTAATTCATTTCACGCCACGCGTGCTTTGAGGTTGATCTTTTCTATTGAAATCGCGCCCGGCGTGTTTCTTGTCTCTGATACTGATTTAATGCCTGTACTTTTGGCAGTCCATACGTGGAGCAACCTGCGCCCACGCCAATAGTGGGTGGAATATGGCTGCCCATTACCCACCGCATGTATGGTCAAAGTCCGAGGCTTTCAAGCCGCCGAAAGGACTCGTCGCAGACAATTATACAGAGAAGAAGAAAACCGCAAGAAAATCAAAGAAAAAAAGGTGGTGATGACATTGCGTGATCCTTCCAAAGCTCATCTAGCGTGTCAGATTCAACGCACTTCGTATAAGATTGTGTTTTTATAAGGAGGCGATGGCAAAAGTGGAATGAATTCCCACACTTATGCACAAGGGAAGTCGCCGGATACTATGGGTAGGGTGCCTCCCCGCTGATGTAAGCATCTTTGACTTGAATGTGACAGAGATGATGAGAAAGACTCGGGGGCTAGGACGACGCTGAGACCATTTGGGTTTTAGACCCGGTGCTTAAAGAAGGAAGTCTTATACAAGAAGAGTGCTTTCACTAAGGATAGGATGTCCTTCGCTGAGTACTCGCGACCATGTGAAGGATGTACGACAATGAAGTCACCGTAGGGAGCCGAAGTTACAAAGGCTATCGGGGATGTGGCATTATCCGAAAATTGGATTGTTTGGACAAATACAAGGTCAAGAATGATGACATCAAGAAGTTTGTATTCGGTCAAAGGACTTCCTAAAGAATTGGAAGGCTAAAAATACAAAACATAAGGAGACTCTACCCCTAAGGTAATGGGCCGAGCTGAGAAGAAAAGTGGCCCTTGTGAAGAAGATTATTGGAGAAGACGACGTTGTCCAAAGATTCAGTCTCCATTGGGTACAAAGGTCTCTTGCCGAATTAACTTCGGCCTTAAAAATATATCACTCTTTGTGTTGGACAAAGGGGTGGGAGAGGAGATATGGGCATGAACCGTAAGGACTACAACAGCTTCTTTACCACCGTGTATAGGATTGACAACCGAGAGGTCCTTCACTATTGTCATCGCTTTGTCCTTCTGTGAGTCACATCTGCATGCACTATCCATTTGCTCATGATCCGGAGTGCCTCAAAGTTATTAGGAGGGATGCCTAATATATGATGTTAAGGATAATGAGTCCGAATGTAATGGAAGATGGCACACGGATCTTTATTATGATAGCCATGTCACGTGTCGACGAGAGGAATATGATATTGCTAAGGCCGAGGGTGACAATAGCGCAGCATGGGAATGTTTTCTTCTAGATGATCCGCACTTAAGAACTATATTCTATCATACGGATCGGGATCAGTCCGTAATGTGATGAGTCGAAGAGGATGAGGATCGGGACCCCCTCCTAAGTGGGGAAATCAAGTACGAGCTACAAACTAAGGAGAAGGGCCCCTAAATAAAATGGATTTCCCCGCCTATGGCTGCTTACCTCGTCGAGGCATTTGCTCCAATTGATACAACCTCGCTTGGAGCTTCATGTTGAGGTTATATTGCCCGAGAGGCTCTTATGGGTGTTAGAAGATGTCAATTGCTTTGTGAGTGATGAGCGCGTGCCAAAGACTTTCTTGAACCATTCCTCATGCATGTGCTTGCCAAATCTCCTAAAGGCCCTTATGGCAACCCAAAAATCATCAACAATCAAAAGTGTCGTAGACTTGTCCAATTCGAAAGTGGACGATGGTTCGTAAGGGAACTAGTAATCAGCACCGATAAGGAAAGCAATAATGAACAAATAGTCGCTAAAGTGGCTGCTCAAAGCACCGCGGATCGCGGCGAACTTAGGGAATATCTTTGCCTCCCTTCAGAGTGATGCAAGCAACAATAGAGTAGATTCACAGGTTAACAATGAACTAATTGACAGGGCAACCAGAACTGATGGCAACCAAGACGACTCTAGTGATTCACAGGTTTGCCAAATCAATAGTAAAATAATGTCGGTTGAAGGACGCAAGGAACTAATAGAAAATAACAATTCTAACAAATGTAAGAGCAACGACGATTAAGGGTGGCTTAAGGGGAGAATGACGCCGACGACGGCAAAAAAAAATCAGATGATAGGTATGGCCTTGCCCACGAAATCGCGCCACGCGTGATTTAATTTGTATTACCTTTGAATTAAATCGCGCCAGGCGTGCTTTGATTATTTTTCGTTGTCAAACTAAATCACGCCGAGCGCGATTTGGTTGACTATCTCAAATCACGCTTGGCGCGTTTGTATTGTTTGTGTTATCGTATCTTGCTGACCGGATACATGTTTGATGTTTCAGCTTCCATTGCGTTTCTAAGAAGGTTCTGGTGTTCGACCTAAACGGAGTCCTTTGCAAGACTTTTCCGAAAAATAAAGTGGCTAGAGATCAGTTTCATCAGACACCAGTAGAATCAAACACCAAGTGGATCTATCCGCGGCCGCACTTGAAGGAGATGCTAGATGAGGCATTCAAGTTATTTCGAGTTGGTATTTGGTCATCCATGGAACTAAGGAACATCAAGGATACTTTGGAGGCACCGGGGAAATGCGACATTGGTTGACCTTTTGGGATCGTAACAAATGTGTGAAGTTCACTAATCCCAAGGATCCAACAGGCAAGCCTATCTTCATCAAACACTTGAGTAACATGATGGACGAACTTGGTATCGAGAATAAGGATGATATAATCATAGTGGATGATGATGCTCTCAAATGCTTCTACAATCAAACACAGCCCTCGAATCCACCATCTTACGATCCAAAAAAACTTTGGCGGCATGATGATTTTCTCGTGAAGTTTGTGTCTATTATGCATAATTTGGCTATGGGGATGACGGTGGGTGAAGTGTTAGATTCATACCCAGAACTGGATAGAACGGCAGACATGGAACCACACCTTGTTAAATACGTGGAAAAACATGGATTGATCCCTTAATGTTTTATTGGAATATATGATATTTTTGTATGATATTTGTGCCATGTATCGATAATTTTGAGTCTGGAATTGCCTCGCAAATAATGCAATCTGTTATTATCAAACCTAATATTATCATCTAAATGATCTTCAATTTTGGTCTCATCTATGTTAGCAACTTGCTCTTCATTTTTGCATATTTCAATTCGCATATGAAACGTCACACGTGAATCGCAGCCTTGTGTTATTTTTTAAGTCCAAAAAAATTAAAAAACAAAACCCCTAGAAGACAACAAAGAAGTTGGCGGATTTTGAGTTGACATAATCCCAATTTAATTGGATGATGGTTGAAGATCGAATACTGGCTTGGCAAACCGTACTTAAATGACAATTGTCAATAAAGGCCATCAAGGCAGGCAGATAATCGCTTTACTACAACATGTTCAAACGTCGTCATAAGATTCATCATAAGATTCATATCCTGAAAGACATTAATAATTTATGCGGCATCTCTTCAAAAACAACATCAACTAGGGGTTTCTTACAATATCAAAGACAAGTATCTACTAAAAACACAATGTTTATTCTTTCGCAATGCATCTTATATTGTCTATCAATTGGATTTGCTTTGGGAAAAAAATGCGACAAATCAAGGTTGAATCTAGCCACCAAAATGCGAAGTAGGTTAAGCAATCACTCTTTTGCTCTTGCATCCTTAAGTGCATAACTAAATGTTGATTTTCTATCTAATTAAATCCAACCACATCCATATCCAATCCATGCAATAGACTCCCCTTCAAGCATGTAAGATATACATCATATAAGAAAGTTCGATTCATGTCTATTAAATCATCATGAAGTCTACTAGTCTTCTATAACATTAAACAAAGACTCTTCCCCGATATTTTTCACCTGCCTTTTTCTACCCCAAAACTTGTGGCTTGTGTTAAAGATAAAGAGTAAAATAAATTGAGGCCATATATGAGGTGTTAGCATTGTGAACGAAAATGCATGTTTATATAGTTTTATTGGAACAAACAAAACCTCAGATCTTCCAATATACCCTTTCTACCAAAAACCTCGTGGGCTTCAGCTAAAGATAAAAGTTAAAGAGTAGAATAAATTGATGCGATGTATTAGCATTGTGAAAGGAATGCATGTCTGTATAAGTGTAAACAGAAAAGGGTGCAGCCCAGCCAAGAGGCACGATTGTGGCTCTTGGGCTGGATCGTTGAGGCATGCATACAGTACCACTTGGATATGCCATGTGGCCATATTTTCTAACACTCCCACTGCACTAATGCACACCTGCAAATAAAAATTCTACACACTAAACCACGAAGAATCACTCAGCACTTAGAACTTCCACATAGTTTAAAACAATCTTCGATTTTTTTGGTGTCATCGTAATCTTCATCTTCTTTCTTTTTTTTGCTCTACACATAGCAATAAGATGCTCACACTATCTCCCCCCGATTGGGGTTATTAAATAAATTATTGGAAACCCTTCCGGATTTCCATGAAATCCGGGGTTTCCACTGAAAGTGGAATTTTCCGGAAGAAGGTATCCGCCGCCGTTAATTAATGACCAGATTTAATTCGCACGGCTATTTCAGAAGAGGCTTTTTAGAAAGAATTTCTTTTCTTCTCATCTCTTCTCCAGTCTCACAAATTCTTTTGGGCAAATGCTTAATAATTTTGCATTCCCTTTTATGGTTCTATGGGTGACGGATTCGCCATGTTTTGAGCTTCTCGCCTTTGTGCATTTCGCTTTGCCGGATTGGAGCAGAGGGGGTCAATTTTTTTTCGAGGTCCACGGATTTGCAAAGCAAGATGGGGAGCAGAGGGCTGTGGGTGTACAACAGCGGGTACAGGGCATGTCTAGAAGTAGTATCAATCAAATTGAGAGGTCAAGCAGTTATGTTTCTCGATGTGGACGATTATTAATTGCTGGCCCTTTTATCTAGCCGCAAAAGCTACCTCTTGATCTTGCCTCTTTCCGCCTCATGCCCGCCTTTTTTTTTCTTTTTTTTTTCAGACATGTATCCTCGCATTCTTCCAAATTTGCAAGTAGCCATCGATCTATCCCGTCCAATTTGCAAGTTGGTCCTCTTTTTAAAGTTTCGTAGAATATCTATCACCAATTGCTGAAAATGAGTGCAGATGGGAATTTCGTTAAATTATGAACATGGGTTCCGGGTGACTAATGCAAAAAAGGGTTCCGGGTGACTAATGCAAAGAAGGGCAACAGATAGGAACAAAACGGATTACCTTAAAGACATATGGTCGTTTTTATGGGGGGTTCAAGTGCCAACAGTGGATATTATAGTTCTTCGCCAAAGAAAGATTTCGGCATCCATTATGGCTTCTCAAGAAGCAAATGGGTCCATCGGTATCTTCCGCACCGAGCTTCCCGGTGGGGGGCATGAATACCCATGGACATTTGTCATCCACCGAGACTTCGTGTTCGAACTCAAGGCACTCAAAAAATCTGTCGTTGATTTAACCTTGACCTCATGCAGGCATCTAGATGTCAAAGTTCTTACAGCTTTTTCTTCCTCATGTATGATGTTCTTCTTCGCTTAAAGTCGGGCTTATGTTTCAACAAAGATAAGATGAATTTGAGAAGGTTAGGGCGATTAAATATACACGGAGATTAGAAATTGTTTTGCAAAAGTAATTGAGTCATATTATGTTCTTCATCGTGGGAAGCGTGGGTCCAAAGAAGACATGACCGAAATGAATTTGGAAGCATTTAATATTTAGATCAAGGATGTTTCACTTGGTGCATACGTAAGGACTTTGTCCCGTTAAGGCTTAGATATCATGCCCACTCGAGGTTTTAAAAATACCGCTGGTCTTCCTTCGCATGTAAGACTATGTTTGTGTGCATAAAGTGTGGTTTTGACCTTGTGGTGGTTCTATTGTGCTAAACTTGTGAGTGAACATTTGGCATTCTTCAAGGGTGCTTCTAAATGCCCACTATAATCTAATTTTCCTTGGTTTATGTAGGCGCTTAAGAGGTCAAAGTAAACATAGATATTCCAAGCTCATAAAAGCTCGCCACTCTTATCACCCTTTACTATGTGAAATGCAAATGGAGAATATGCATCCAAACAAAACAACGCCATCAAGTATGACCGCGGCCGAGTGCTTGCACCAGCTTTGAGTTCATAACAGAGGGTAGGCTTATTCATGCCTATAGTATTGAAGTTGGGCTAGACATGTTGGAAACGCATTGATTTCTATGTATAATAATTATGAGGTCAGAGGGCTTATGCACAAACAAGATTTTTGAGAAGATGCATCGAGAGATGTAATTTCCGGATGTACCATTATTTCCAACATATGCATATATTGGGGAACAATGAGAAAACCATCCTGCTTATTAGACAAAATGCGCCTTTCCGGTTTTAAACCGAATGTTGTTACCCTTATTGTTATTTTAGGGTGCATGCACCACTCTTGAAGAGGGTAAGTTGGTTCATGCTTTGATTAAGAATATGGTGATTGTACATTCTTTATTTGGTGCAAAAGGATGCATTTAAAGTATTTGACCATATGTCCAATAGGAGTGTAGTTTCTTGAATGCTATAATTGCATCATATTCTAATGATGAGGGTGGAAAACATACCTTCAATCTTCCGGAGAAATCAGCATTTCACCACTTTAAAATAGGTGGATGATATGGGCTTTTGGCGTACCAAAGCCGCTACTTTAGAAGGGCCAAATTACAGCTTACCTTATTCTTGTTCGGGCCAAAGTTAGATACACGCTGTTTAAACCTTTGAGCCTCCTCCACCGGGCATTTGGACCCCAAGAAATTATTTTTGTTTTGCGTGTCCGCTTTTGCATTGTATTTAAATATCACAAATCACCTCACGCTTGGGCTCTTAGAGTTCTCTCTTTATGTGCATTGATGAGTTCCTTGATCTTGTTGGCATTGGATGAGTTCCATTATCATCCGCAAGATAAGTATAGTATAAGTATATGTTAGAATGTTGTGGCCTAATCTTTCTCTTTCTTGCATACCTTTTCTAGGTCATTTTAACCGCTGAATTGTTTCTTTAGACCCTTCTTGCATGTAATAGCTTCTAGGTCACAACAGAACAATGTTTGCATGCTAGTTTTTAATTAGATCATAAAAAGATAGATTGAAGAACAATGTTTGCATGCTAGTTTTTAATTAGATCATATTGAAGAATGAAAACTATGAAACTATTAACAAACAAAGTGTTGTGGCACTATGGGTTGCCCTCATGAATTGGTAGTGATGAATGGAATGACTTTAAATTTGAATTGGAATGCAATAGATTACTAGAATATATGGTTTTAGCAACTTGTCTTCGATCCTTCAAATTGTTTGTTATGTCTTCCATTTCTCTTACGACTTTAGTGTTGGAATCCCTACATATACCACATTCCTCCTTTTGTCTAAGATAGACTTCCTTAAGCCTCACACAGCTAGTTCAAATAGCTTGCCTGCTGCAAGAAAAGCATCCAACAGCTTTATGCTTGAAGCTCTTACATATTCATACGAAATATAGGCTCATCCAAGACTCGGGCCTTGCAACCAACCTAGCAAAGAAAATCAGAGGATCTATCCAAGCATGTCATATACTCAAAATAGCATAACCTCGGATACAAGATCAAACTGATAAAAGATGTGTGTTTGGCATCATCACAATGCCAACACACTATCATAACACATCAAACCATGTGAAGTGCCGTAATTTTTGAGGTCATGTTATATTGGGTGTTAAGTGCCGTAATTTTTGAGATTAAAGCTAGTCTCAATTCTAGTTAATATTACCCATGGAGTTTCTAACCGCATATGGAAACCTAACCTAATTTCCTCCTCATGTGAAACCTTACCTATTTTAATCTCAAGGAAACCCTTCCTATTTTCCCCTCTCAGGAAACCCTTCCCAATTTCCATCATGCAAGGAAATCGGAAGGGTTTCCACTCAAAATTTGAATTTTGATGGCCGGGCGCTTCATGGCGGCGCCTTAATGTCGGGCGTCCAAAATGAAAAGCGCGAGCCATAAAAGCTCACGCGGTGTAAATATTTTTTAAAAAATAATTTAGAAACCCTTCCGTTTTTCCCAATATGGAAACCCCTTCCGCTTTCCATGGAAACCCTTCCTCGATTTCCATGGAAACCCTTCCAAATTTCAAAAACGAAAACCGGAAGGGTTTCACTTTCCGGCTTTCGCGGAAACCTTCCGGTTTTATTGAAAATCGAAGGGTTTCCATGAAAGCCGTAAGGGTTTCATGGAAAACCGGAAGGGTTTCCATGGAAATTTAAGGGTTTCCATGGAAATTTAAGGGTTTCCATGGGAGGCCAACCCCAAATCCCGTGTCTGGCTTCTAGATTGTGCCACAAAAATTTTGAGGTTGCGCTCTTCTCTTTGGTCTTTTGTCTTTGGTCTTTTTGTCTTGCATCCTCTTTGAGAAGAGCTTGGATCGAGGTTT